>QVOA01003379.1:0-111138 GCA_014825685.1 Pseudomyrmex cubaensis | reverse complement strand
CCGGGGTTGTAATTAGAAATATTCAGTAAGGGATAAAACGTTACGCTCTCGCCTGCTTAATCAAAGCACCTTTTCCTCGTTCTTTGTTTCGCAATACGGTAGACTATAAAATTCCAGTTGAAATCATTCGATACAAATGGCCCGAAAGTAATTGATTAACGCGATGTCTAATTGACCAGAAAGAGAGTTTCCGAGTTTGCGCTTGCACACCTTCTCATTTTTCTAGTTTTATTTTGGTTTTATTCTCCTCTTTCCCTCTTACTCTATTGTGCAGTTTATATCTGTAGTTTATATCGTAGATTTTTTTATTAGATTTATAGAGAGAAGAGAATTTTATATTTTTGACAGCAGATTCTGTTTAATTTTAGTTATTGTTGGAAACACTTATTTTTCCTCTTTCCCTTTTCCTCTATTGTGTTTATATCTAGCGTACAGTTTATATTTATTGTATTTTTACAGTTTATATCTATTGTATTTTTATGTCTATTGTATTTTTATATGTTTAGAGAGAAGAGAGTTTTATATTTTTGACAGCAGATCCCCTTTAAAATTTTAATTATTGTTAAAAACACTTGTTCCTGTTTTTAATAAAAAAAAAAACTTTCCCGGATTGAATTTGTTTACCTAGAATTTACGTACGTTGAAGCAAACAAAAAAAAAAGTTAGAAAGTTCAGAAATATTCGTTACTGATACATCAAGTATGATGCGCCTCGCATTTTATTTCCGCGCGCTACGTACGTATGTACGTAAACGCGTATACATATTAACAGTCAACATTCCCCGTTCGGGGTTTTCATTTTACCGGCAAGAGCAATATTTTCCTGGACGTTAATTAATGCTTCTCGATGGTGTATACGTTGGTGCGAACTATCGTTGATGCGGCCGTTATAACGCATCCAGCGCGTGTGGTTCGTTTTTTTTTTTTTGTGTCCGGTCGTTAATTGTAAAAAGTTGCTGGAAAAATATGTTGTGTCGCGCCGGGGATACGCGTGCAAAAATTTTCCATCTAATTGAAGCGAAAAACATTTTCAACGCGGGAGGAATTAAATTAATGTACAAAATGTAAACAGTGTTTCGCGATACGGAAATTAATGTATGTGCATATTTTTAATATCTATTATAATTATTTTACATCAATTACGTCAATGTGCTTACACACATTTTTTATTATTCTTTACATCTCAAAGACCGATTTGTGTGTATGTATTTTTCATTTTTACACGCTTTAAACTGTTTAATGACCACGTTTGCACAGGTCTCATTTTGTCTCTTGTTATCTAAACATTTATGCCCGATAAAACAAAACAAAAAAAAAACACATGATATGTTGCTCTAATAGGTATGACAACAGCGCAAATCGAAGCGGAGAACACTCAGATGACCAACGATTTGTACAGATTATTGAAGAAATACACGGGTCTCAGGAATCTCATTAAAGAGTTGAAGGTAAGTTTTTAATTTTTCCTATCCACCTGTAGCAATTTAGCAATATGTAAAATAATAAAATTAAAGGGAATAATAATAATAAAAAAAAAAAGGATTTATATTTAGAGGAATACAGTTCGCTGCATGAGAATTTATTGCGCGCGAAAATATATTTTAATTTTGCGTGAGAGAGTTATATTGTTTATCGATTCCGCGACTGTAATAGAACGAAGTAAAAATTATGACACTGTTCAGTTGCAGCGAGATCCATAATATCGGCTGTCATATTGGGATATTGTTACGATATCGCTATTCTTTCATTTTACGTTCCAATAACTTGCGCGCCCTGCCGTTATAAAGTTTTCTCGTCGGCAGTGCGTCAGAGCATCGTCCAACTCGGTCCGCTCTGCTTGTACAGTATCAAATAAATCAGAGATTAAAGGCAACCGGGATACCTAAACCGCAATTTCAAAGAAAAAGCGTCTTTTTATCGTCGTTTGATTTTCCCGCAAACTCACGTTTCGAAATTGTCGCGAAAAAACCTTCTCGAAATTCACGAGATAAATCTTCTGTTTCACGACGCTCATTAATCAAAACTGTCAAATGTTCACTTGATTTTTACAAATCATCATCGAAATATGCTTGAAACAAGAAACTTGCTTTTGTTTCTATCACAGGAGGAATACAATAGCTCGAAGGTGTATCCGATGTTCCCGCGTTACACAATACTAAAGGATATGATAAAGGACATAATGCACAATCCGGACTATATGGAGGTCTGTCACGAGGTGGACCAAGCATAGCGGCCCGACCCCCTCCACCGTTCGCCACGTATGACCCTGTAAATTCCTTAGGGTTTCCGCGTGGTCGTCGGTGAAGGGGGTGAACCACAGAACGCACGCTTCAGCTTCGACTGAGTTTTTGGACAGCAATCGCTGTGTTGCAATTGTTTTTATCCCGTTTCTGATCTTCGTGAATTCTCTCGTTTCTTTCTCTTTTTTTTTAACGAGTCACGCGCTCGTCAGCACTTCCCGGATAAAAGCCGAAACTTAATACAATAATAGAGCGTGACGTTTGAGAGAAACATCGTCGATGTACGATGTCCCTCTTAAACGGTTGTTTACTCTTCCGGAAAAAATTATTTTCTCGGCTGTTCGGAACAAACGACAAGAAGGAAAGAATTAAAGAGTGAAAAAGTGAGACCCGGCGTCGAAAACAACAGGAATACAACTAACAAGCGGAACAAAATTTGAACAGATGGGCAGCCGCAAAAAAGGATCAACCATCTAAAATTATAACATCAACTTTCTTTTTTTTTTTGCAAAATATAAAAAAGTGCCGCTTATTTAGGGCCGTTTGTCCGGGAAGTACATCTAAGGATGCGTATTTTAAAACAACTTTGGGACAAAAACTTGTATTTGCGTGTTAATGTTTGCAAATTGTGTGAAATTACTCGCAGGTAAGTTAAATAACTTGCAACACACAACACACGCAGTGTTCTTCGCGTGTTTTGTAAAGTTTTGGCGATACAAGCACACACACACACACATACACATACACACGGAAGATGGACTGAATTTTATGTGTGCGGAAATGCGTTTTACTTGAATGTCGAAACATGACAACAAACATCCTGGTACCATTAGAACAGCAAAATTTCGAAGGTGGAAATAGGTATGTATAGTCTGTTGTGGAGTCTCAAGTAGATCGTGAGATCAATCGAATGTACCTGCAGGAATCTTGCTACTTGCTGCTTGGTCGTGAGATCAATTGACAGAAAAAATAAATATGTTTATTGCGCGTTTAAAAAAAATAGAAATATTTATCTTGCGAAAAGTAAATGAATTTTGTTCTACATACACGAGCGGCTTTTTAAATATGCAAGGTCGGAAAAATAAATATTATTAGGTATTGGTGCAAAACCGATGTTTGTTATTTATCAAATAAGTTTATTTAATAAATAACAAAACTCGCAATTGTTTGCGAAAAAATTTCACATTTTCACGGGAAAAATTAATTCCGGGTTTTGATTTTAGTAGATTTAATATTTTTTTTTCAAACATTCCATATTTTCCGAAAAGAGATACTTGAAATTTCCGTTCAAAATCAAATCGCGAACAGCAGATTTCGCGAGATTCCACGGTACACGAAGCGATCGTTTGTACATTTTCTGATTTCGTGTCAGAATAGTCGCTCGCACGTCACACACAAAAGAGGATAGCTGCGTTATTATTATTACCGAGTGTGTCATTTTCACACGTGGTACATTACAATTAATCGATTAATAATCCACGAGATGTCAAGTTGATTAAATACCTGTGTATAAATCTGTGAGTGTGAATTTGTACATAAGCGGGTGAGAGAAATTGTGTTGTGTTTGTATGCAAGAGGAGAGAAATTAGCGTAAAATTGCGAGAGTCACGTCGATATTATAATGAAACATATTAGCGTCTGCTTCCTGCCGTATATAAAAAAAAAAGACGGTGTTGGTGTAATTATTAAATTATTATCGGTCTTGCACGCGATCGAAGTTCCGTTTCCGATTAAAGTTGTTTTTACAAGACAAAAATGTGAACACAAAAAAATGAACAACCGTTAATTAAACCACGGTGTATTATAATTTCTATGTTTATCTGATTCCACGTGATTTCTTTTACACACAACCGACATCACGTACACAGTGTGTCGAATGGTAAGAGACAGTTGGTTTTTTCTTTTTTTCGTCAATGCTATAAATATTAATGATTCTCCCGTGGACACACGCAACGCTTCCATTAAGAAAACCGCAAGATATTATAAGCTAAGATCGCATTCGGGGGCGTAGATAAGAATATGTATAAGTGTCCAACGTGTTTCTTTTACGTGCGGGAAGCAGAACGAAAGAAAAAATATCACGTATACACGTTTTTATGGTAAGTAAATTCCTCACTTCACGAAGAAAGGGACTCCGTGACATCCTGGCGTTGATGTTGTCGAGATTATCGGCGTGGTCCCCTGAGTGAAAAAAAAAATATATCGCATTTTACCGATTCACCGGCCGCATTTAGCTAAAAAATTACGCGATAAAAATTTATATGCTTAACAATAAACGACCACGCGAACAACACATTCCCCGTATATATTGATAATAATATAATAACAAAAAAAAAGTAACACGCAAGCAGCGTGCTTCGAACGAAAGCGTCGCTTGAGCGTTGATATATTGCATAATGAACATATCATCAGAGCATTCGTAAAATTCTCGGCGAGGAGAGTCCCCGAGTAAGAAATAACTCCTGATTTTAATGTGAAAGAGAATAAATTTGTTTGCGAGGTAATAAAGTGCGTTTACTTATCAGATACGATACATCACAGTTGGCGCGACTGTAAACTACGGTAGATCTTTCTCGAGGGACTTTCGCTCGTGAAGTGTTTGCATCCGCGCAAAACATGCATATTGTATATGCATACCGTGCAGTTCGATACTGACAAACGCGAGAACAAGGAGATGTTATCGGAACGGCAATTCGACCGTGACAAAAACAAAAAAAAAAAAGAACGTGCCATGTTCTCCTGAAGTGCTATACCTCATGTAAGTATATATATTTACGTAAAAAAAAAAATAAAGCGCGTGTATAAAACGCATCTTGCACGTGAGCTGCAAATTTGCAAATGTAACACACACACACACATACACAGACACACAGTTGCATCGGCGCGAATTACCGCCGGCAATTTCCTTCGGGTGCAAACGTGACAAGAGGAATCCTTTGTGGGATTTGGTTGTTCTCCTATCGTTAAGATATTAAGCGATGTATACCTACTATATTAAAAGTACATTACATACAAAGAGACTAAAAATGGCTGACAGCCCGAAATCAAAATACAACATATAATGCGCGGCGGACATTGGGACGAAGATGAAGATCCCGATCTTTCGTGTTTGCGGGTCCTTTCCAATGTTCGCCGATGGTTAGCGTTCCCCACCTTTCTCCCATTCCTCGCATCCTTTGAAAAAAAAAAAAAGACAAATTTTAGCACTGTACATTAGAAAACGAGTCAAAACGATTACTACGTATCATCAAAATGACTAATCAAACTCGAATATTGTTATGATTGATCGTTTGTAAAGCTATCAAAAATTTTTGATAAAAGATATTTTAAGGTCTCTTTTTCTTGAAAAACAAAAATGAATTTGAAGAACTTCGATGTGGAAACTTGTGATAATAAGTTTATAACACTGATCGGAAATTATTATTGAATAACACACGATGATAATCGATGTGGCGCAACACAATGTTAGCGGGGAAACAAATCAAAGAACAGTAACAAGCGAAATCAAAGGACAAAGTCTGCATCCAGCACGCTTTATATCTCTGTATAATTTTTTTTTCTCCGCAAATTAACTGTCTAGAATAGAGCTTTCGACGTAAATATCTACCTTCTATATTATATACTACGTACATAAAAAGGGCATTTGAGAGAGAAAAGCATGCTTTGTCACGGAAAATTTATATTTTTCAACAGTGTTTTTTTTCACGTACATTAAATTAAACAAATTTTTTCAGCATTCTTTTAAAATACGTAAAATTGTTTATTAAACTGATCATTTCTTTATATCTCAGAGAGTAGCACACCGCGATCTCATATCCTATATCTAAAATTACTTTTTCTAAATAAATTTTTCTACAATATATATCCTACAAAATTAATTTTTCTAAAGAATCTATATAAGAAAACAAAAAACTTTGCAGGGTATTTCCACTAAAATGTTGTGACAAAACATTTTTTTAACGAAGTGAAACTGTTGTCTAAACGACCGATTTCTTAAGGATTCACAGAAGCAGGACTAATAATTAGCATTATTTTGAAGATAAACCTGTATAACCGTTCCGTAAATAATCGGAATATATTTTCCGGCACTTTTTTTTTTCGAAATCTCTAAATATATATTCACATCATATGATAAATATTTGTATCTATTTATCCGTTTTGCGATGCAACTTGTGTAAGGATATATACATATATGATATCGTATATTCATTACGCGAATATACGATATATACGACCAAAAAAAAAAGAAATTATTAGTCTATAATTTAACGGAGCAATTGAGATATAATGATATAAATGAATATAAAACAATTAAAATATTAATTGAACATTAAAGTCTATAGAAACTTATGAAATTCCGACAAATTAATTTTAATCGACTAAATATTCGCGTGGTATTATTTTTAAAGTACAATTTGTATTACAAAAATAATAACAGTTTTGTTACGTATATATTATATATGTATGTCTGTTAATTAAAAGTGCTTTTTGTGATATTTGAATTTATTATTTAAAATTACAAAGTTTAAAATGTTGTTTTATTCAGAATATAATAATTATTATCATATAATATTTTACTATTATTATATGAAGATATATATATATACGTGTATATATATATTTATTACGCGTAAGATAATTTATAAAAGAGATGATTGAGAGCTTTAAAAGCCTTATCTAAAAGCTTTTCTGCAAACGGAATAAATTAGTGCGTAAGAATTTTCTATTCGATCTTCAATTTCTTCTCTGTCTAGCTATATCAACGTAATTGGGCTGGTCGTAATATATATAATAACAATAATAATAATAATAATACTTGCTCTCACACACTGTGCGATTTTCGCTGCAACATATTGTTGCACGATCGGAGTCGCACGCATCAAATCAAATAACAAGGTTGCTGAAACTACTTGAGAAGAAATTTTCAGACTCTGAAATCAATTCTCCCATACATATCTTGATTATTTTTGTCTGAAAAAAAAAAACAAAAATCAATCCAAAGACGAATTGTCGGCACAAACTCGAGCGAAAATCGCGCAGTGCAAAGAGAGCTTCTACAATATTGCGATATTATCGAGAATTAAAATCGCGACGTGTTACATAATATAAACCGGGCGATTGATTCGTACCGGATACAGCGCAGCTGGTAATATTTTTTATGCAACCGGGAACTTTCTTAGACCAATTATCGTATGTGTATAGAGTGTATAAGATGTAGCGTAAATGCTACCCCACACACACACTCACACACACACACACATACACACAAACTATATATATATATATTCGTGTGTGTAGCGACGGAATAAAGCTACTTCATATATGCAATGTCTCTGAATTGAAAACTAATAGCAAAGCGTACTCGCCTTTTCGACGAAACTAGGAGAGTGCCAAATAGATTTTGAAAGTTTATACGTGTGTGGTGTACGGCGCACGAATGCAATTGCTCGGATACGTATGTGTGCGAGCGGGCGTGCTTGCGTGAATGCGTGCGTGCGTGCGTGCGCGCGTGTATGTACGTGTTTCTGTCACGGAGAATTTTACAGCACTCTGTATATACAACAATACCTTCGACAGCGGTGCTCTCGTTTCGCTGATATTGATCGTTATCCAATTTAATTAGTGCTGTTCTATCAGTTTTCAGTGTAAGTCGGAGTTTATCGTTTATTTTTATTCCTAGGGATAAAAGAAATGTGCGTTTCGACCGTGTGATCGATTTATTACGTGGATTTAATTCGGTTTCACAACTTGTAGCGCGCAAATGTATCTCTTTGTAATAAGCGTAGTAATTAAATATAGACGATGTGTTAAGGGGAAAAAAAAGAAACTTGAGAAATACGTGCGTGTGTGCTTGAGGGATACGTTGACACGTTTGCTAGAGACGTAAATAAAAATGTGAATGTAACATGTTTTTACAAAGAGATATACAAAATACGATAAATCGTGATACGATTTCTAATGATTGTTTCAGCGAGAAAATGGCCATTTATTGTTTAAGTAATAAATATAACGAACTTAATACGGATGTGTCTATCGTTAGATATGAGAGATCTACCGAATGTGTTTTTTTGAAGAGCGTGGTATACATGTATGTACGTAAAATAATCTCCACTAGTATCGTAATGAGATAACTTTAATGATTCTTCGCTTTTTCGTAACGTAATTTTATACAAATAATAAGACACACGTGCAGTTTTGTTGAATTAATGGTTTTTTTTAATAGTTGCATTTCGAACAAATAATATCCGTAACTTACGCTCCTCTGTTACATGAAATTTTGATATCACAGAAAGATGTAGTGCGTTACAATTTGAATTGCGAAACAAAACGCATACGCTTGTTCAGTTTGATGGAACAAAAGTCATCGCGAAATCGAAGAATCATTACGACGACTTAACGCGAAAATACGTTAAATACGTATGGATAAGTGTACAATATAATGTTAATCGCGAGAAATGTTGTGCAGAAAATGTTTTCCTCTCGCTCTTGTCATCGCTTCCAAAGTGTGTCTATACAAAAATTCGCAGATGATAACTTCTCGACCAATCTATTTGTCTATTAATCATCGCATTACCATTATGTGTCTATATAATCACGCACACTTTTTCGCGCGAAACACACACACACACACGCACACAGAAAAAAAAAAGACATGTTCAACACAAAAGACGAAGAGATCTAAACATTTTTAATCCGCTTTCCTCTCTACATGTCGAACACATACACGTGTATTCTATAACCGCTTTCTATCAATGGTGGCTTGTGGATCGTAACACACGTGTGTAAGGCGATAAGTCGATATATAGATGTAAAATTTTTACGAAGAAATATATTTTGACAAATTCTTCGTGGGCGAGTTCATATAACGGAAAAAATTAATCCCGACAGAAGGCCGACATTCCCGAAATCGCTTTGTGACCACCAATTACTCATGTAGGGTGTTCCACGCACATTGAGAACTTTGCGAAATAAACAAAGTAGGTGCCAGCAATTAGTCACCAAGATGTGTACGTTTTAATTATTTAATTTTTTTGTACGTAATTTTTGGTTGAAAAAAAATAGAAAAACTCTGCTCTCTCTCTTCTAAATTTAATTTCTATCGATACTCTGTGTTCAATGCAGTCGAATAAAAACAAAACCAAGAGAATTTATTACCTGTGGAACATCCTGTATAAGAATTACGTTTTTCCAATCATCTCGTGCAATATATTAGTCGTTTATTTCGGTCAGGGTAGACTCCGTTTAATTATAGAGAGACTCAATGTATAGCAGCAAGTGTATAGAAGTGTCGTTAGTTCAGCTAGCTTTTGCGTATTTTGTAAAATGCGCGCGCTGTAATAGACCTCGTCGGTTATATCATCGGGCGTTCTCGATTCAACGCGAGGCATATCATCTGAGTAAAACAACGTGAGAGTTGTTCGAGATAATTTAATCTTTTACGATTGAAACTACTTGCAAATTCTTGCGACTATGTGATAACAGCATTTTGTCGTGATCAAAATTCTTATTTTAGAAAATTAATTAAGTTAAGTTCGTTCTGATATACCGTTGAAATCGTACAAGTGGTCTTAACAACATTGAATCGAGCCGTGATTTTCCAGCTGATTTATTACCTGCGCGCGTTTCCGAAATCGAACTAGATCTTTGATAAATTAAAACGGAATCCCTGTTGTACGTGCTTGCTTTTCTTAAATTACTGTATCGATCGTTAGTTGGCGGTAGCAAATAGCAAGAAAACTCATGTTTATGTGTGAATCGTGAGGATCCTGTTTTGTTTTGCACCGTATCACATCCTTTTTTTTTTATCCTTTTTGTTTACAAACATAAAAGAGATTTATTTTGTCTCCTATAAACAAGCATCAAAAATCATTATTTTTGTCTTCTTTCCGTTCTATTTTTTTTTGTCTGAATCTCATGGTATAACTCATTCGCATGAAACTCTTCTCTCACTCTTGTAGTAAAAATATTCTCGTAACTTGAGGATATTTTTCTTTAGACGCAGTAAATCCTTGAAACGTATTTTCTTTCATATATATATATACATATATATGTATAGCAACGCAGGCCTCTCGAAACTCAATGATAGTAATGTCTTTATGTATAAACGAATGTTCACAGTAGTAAACAGATTAGAACTTAATAGCCATGCTAGATTAGATAGCGAGATGTATAAACAAGTGCTAAATGTTATACAACGTTTATATCGCATAGCAATTTCATCGATTTCCTATATTTATCGCATCTGTGAATTATTCCGGCGGAAAGAAATTTATGCAATAGTGAGTAGCTTACGTATTGTATGTTATAGATTATAGGTGTTAAAAAAAAAAAAAACTCAATTGTAATAGATCCTAGTCGACCGATCAGTTTGACGGAAGTGTATGCCGCATAATAGTATATACTCTCGATTTCGTTTCATGTATATGTTACACCTTTGTTATCGCGAAAGAGGCATTACTGGATTATTGGCTGTTAAGCTTTGTTAATAAAAACAAAATATTATACGAAATTTTACATTGAACGGCGCGTTTTCAAATATGCTTTTCTCTTCCCCCTTTTGTGCCTCTCCGCTCCTAACATTTCTAAAAGAAACGAGAAACAGAGGAAGAATATATTTTTTATCTCGTCTGTTCGATTTTTAATTTTTATCTGTATTTAACCGCAAGAAATAAAACAACGTAGAAAAATATTTAATTGCCATTCGCCTAAATTACTCGGTTTTTATTTTGATTTAGAAGAGTAAAATACATATCACATTTGTTTTTTAATTCCGATATAATGAGACAAATGCGACACATTTTACTTATTTTTTTATTCCGCAATTCTCTTCGAACTTGATTGCATATCTACTTCGATAAAAATTATGTTTATCAACTGCGCGCCGAAAAAGACGCAGTTCTCATCAGAAGGCAGCACTGTTGAGCTCCGAGCTCATAACAAGAAGTAAGATGGCCGCCATCGACACCAGTTTATCGAGTCAAAATCCCGCCAAGAAAGAAGATGAATTCAACGAATTTTATTCAGAGGTACGTGAGTTTTTGCTGATTGTGACGTGCGTTTGTGTTCGATGCTACTGACAAAACAAAATTCATATCTCTACTTTCAAATAATCACGTGAAAATGCCATGCACATGTACTTTTTCAACAAATATTGTTTCTCGTTTAAAATAACATGTCAACAGATATTTTGCAATATAAAATTATGTCTTTGTTGCTCCAAACTAAACAAATGTAATTTGAAATATGAAAATTAGCGAGAGATGTTGCAAATGGTGTTTGCAAAGTCATTCCTAACCTCTACAAATGTTTGTATTGAAACGGAGTAATAGCTATTCAACATTGTGTGCTAGTCAGATTGACACTCAGTGGTGACAGACGGCACCACTAAACGGAAAAAAGACAAATGGTTGTTTAGCTTCTCCTTATGTTCATTGACGTGTTTTATCGCATTATTTGTAGGTGAAGGAAATCGAAAAGAGAGATTCTGTGTTGACTCCTAAGCAACAAATCGACAGATTGTTGAGACCTGGGTCATCTTACTTCAATTTAAATCCATTTGAAGTTCTACAAATTGATCCAAGCACACCAATAGATGAAATCAAAAAGAAGTATCGTCGTGTAAGTTTATTTACTTCTTTGTATTTTACTGAAACAAAATATTTCTTTACTCATAGGGGTTAACACATGTGATCGTTACAGATGTCAATTTTGGTACATCCAGACAAGAATCAAGATGATGCCGAGAGAGCACAACAAGCCTTTGAAAGTAAATATAATATTGAGAATACACATAATAATTGTAACATAATGCATGAATTAAATATTTGAAAACTAATGTCATGTTTTGTTCCTTCCAGTTGTTAACAAGGCATGGAAAACACTGGAAAATGAAGAAACCAGATCAAAATGCATGGATGTGATTGAAGAAGCCAAAGCTCGAACTGATCACATGGTAAGTGGCTAACAACGTGCATTACGTTTTGTTTTTTTTATAAGTTTTATAATAAAGTTTCATAAACAGATAAAACACAATATAAAATTTTAAAGATTGCAGAAAAGAAGAAAAAATTAAAGAAGGATGGAAAGTCTGAGAATTCTAGTTCTCTTCTGGAAGAGGAAACCGAAGAGGGTTACAGACATGCAGTTTGGGTCATGACAATGAAACTATTTGCCGATATGGAACGAAGAAGGTACATATATAAATTGTATAAAAATTTTATGTATAAACTTATACATGTTTATATATAAATGTTTACACAATTTATTGCATATTTATCTTTGGAATGGTCATATGTTTTTTGCTTACAGACGAGAACTGGCCACGAGAGATGCTGAACAACGCAAGAGAAAACGCGAGGAGGAATTATCTGCAGAAGCTCAGGCGGCATTGGAACGGGAGTGGCAGCGAAATTTTGAAGAGTCCAGACAATCGCGCGTTGACAGCTGGAAAGCATTCCAATCCGGCGCGAGCGCAGCAAAACAGAAAAAAGCGAAAAAGCTCAAAGCCTTCAGGCCACCAAAAACGAAGGCAGAGTCGCGATAATTCGCGATTCTTCCTGTTCTTGTCACTTCCGTCATACATATTCTGACTTCGACACGATATTTTATCTTAGCGAGATTTGCCGCGTTAAAATAGACTATAAGCAATCATTATTTGATGTGTGTCCGATAATGAAAGTCTCAAGGTAAGTCGTAAACAGATTTTTCAATTTCTTTATCGAATTCCACATCAATATTTAAAAGATATTCTATTAGTGGTCGAGTGTTTTTCAATCTCTTAAAAAATAAAAAGAATAACAGTGACTCTTTGTTTACGAGCTCTCAGTCTTTTACTTTATGAAAAATTATTTATATTATTATTATTATTATTATTATTATTATTTTGTAATACGCGCACATATACAAGCGATTGTTACAATTTGTCAAAGTTTGGGAGCAACCGATCGTGAGTTCACTTTATCCCTTAGATAATTCTGATTTGAAATCAGAATGAGAATGTAAAGATGTAAATGCTAGTGTTACTTGAACAAAATTGATGTTGAGAGAAGTGTAGAACAACCAATGCAAAAATTGTGTAGCATACGATTAAAAATTTCTTGGTCTTATTAAAAAATTAAAATTCCCTATTTTTCAATAAAGAAAGAGAAAGTATGAGTGCGTGCGTTTCTTTTTGTTTCAAATGCATTTTTTGATAAGTGTTGAGAAAAGTAATATCAGAGATTTTATTCTTAGAGATATTTATATAGACCAAGAACTTTTGAATTTCACTGCAAGCATGATGAATGAATGACAAATACGTATCTTTACAATTTACCAATATATACAAGTTAAGTGCAATTTCGTATGCATGTGTGAGAGCGCGTGCAGCTCATTTCGAATATAATTCGAGAATCACAAGAATTTTCGATGGAAAGAACAAGTATAAATTCCGTTAATTTCAACAGTTGTGTCATAAATTAAGTAGATTTCTACTTAAAAAATGATTGTTCGAATGGTTTTCACAGTGTGAAACGACGCGATTGTAAACGTTTTTTCTGTCTTCTATATTATTTTTCGTTTGCAAAAATTTGAAGATTATACCGAATTGTTCGGTAAGTTTGTAGCGTTTTGCAACAGATTTCTTCGTGAACACATGCAATTATGTGACGTCGACGAATCATGATGTCATGATGCGTATAAACAAAAAAAGAGGAAAACAAAACAAAAGTTTGTTTCGACAAGCGCATTACATGTACATACATTGGCAATACCTCTGCGTACATTATAACAATCGTCAATTTTATAATCTACATGTGTCTCGTACATTAATTATTGAACTACCATAATTACGATCGTCCTTATCGCGTAGAGAAAGTAACGATGACTGTGTGTTTTATTATATAATATATACATGTACGCGCGATAATATTAAAACAAAAACAAAAAAAAACAAAACTGAAGAACTTCGCGATAGCGTATTTTAAATTATATAAATGTTTAAATTAAAAATAATAATGAAAATAATGTGATGTTAATATAGACTTTGTCTAATGTTGTTTAATGAAGTATCATCAAAATTTATAGAAAACTAATCTGTGATTTAAACAATTTGTATTTTCAATGAGTGTGTAACATCTTTAGTAATTAAAATCTTTAAAAAGAAATGTGCAATTAATACAAAATGAAATTTTCATACGTAAAGAAATGATCTGATCAAAGTACGATATCGCGATAGTTTTCTCAAAACGTCTCGCGAACTCTTCGGATATTGTACCTATACCGGATAATGATGTGTATAACGATCGCATGGAGAACAAAAGTGGTTTGTTCGAAACCTTGAAATCAACTGAATATATATATACGTGTATACATTGTTTCTAAAAGACTTGTTTTATTGACGCATGATTTCGCCTGCGTGTGCATTACGCTATATACCCAAAACGAGCTAATCAAGGAATCTTCCACTTGTGGTAATAGCGACACGGAACATTAAAAGGCGGGTAATGTGAAGCAGTTTTTTTTTAAATACAAATCACTAAATTTTATTTTACTGAGAAGTAATAGAAATATATTTCTTGCATACTCTCTAGTTTTTTACTTGAACAAAAAAGATAATTGTTTTTGTGAAATAGAACTTTCTCTCATGTTGTGCGGAACAGACGCACGATATTTCTTTGTTAAAATATTCGCATTACTCGCGTCATGACGTCGTATGGAACATAAGATGTTAATGGAATGTGTCGCTGACACTCGCACCCCAGAAAGCACGCCGGTAGCAACATTCCGAATCAGTATGACACTGTGCGTGACGCGCGACAACACGTATACACAGAGTCGCGTAAACAAGTACGTTTTTGATGAAAACCCCCTCCCCCCAAGTGATTTTGTATCGCTCTTTCTTCTTAATTGTCTGCGATGCGTCGTGTTTCCGATATACGAGAAACGAAATTCTACGTAGACGGATTACTCGGACTTCTGTCGAAGATGGAAGAAGACAGGGAGGACGAGCTGCTGAACATTACGTAAGTACCTGTTTTTCGAAAATAAGGTACTAGATACGAAGAAAAGAAAAAGAACGATCAAAATTTCACAAATTTTTCTTTTTCTTTTCGCGACATTTGCCTAAAAGATCTTAAGAATACGTGCGTCGTTTTAATAAGTAATTAAATAATTTTGAGAACTTACGTATAGACGTAAGATGGGAGCGAACAGAACACGTGTTCCAAAGATTTTGAAGTGAAATTCGAATTAACGAGATTTTTACGAACGTTAGAGCTTCATTTACCACGGGTCTTGCAAATATACAACGTAGCTCGAGATTATTAATCATCATCAGAATGACGATGTCGTCGCAAGAGGAAAATACAAATCTAGAACCGAGGTCCATGCACTCAGCTACACGGCTGAATGCATTTCACGTGACTGCTTTAGCATTCACTGTCGGTGTGGGAGGGGAATACATGAATAGAATTTAAAAAACCACTTCGCGAACACGCTCATATTTCATTGCGCGTTTATAATAATTTTATCCACCGATAATTTCTAAGTCATTTATTAACTTTCTTTCAAGTTTGCAAATACGTAGTTTGTATTGTAGTACAACGTTGTATCAAAATAGAGAAAAAAACTGTTTTGGAAAAGTTGCGCATTCACGATTTGTACGTGTGTGTGTGTGTGTGTTTAGGTGAATTATAGTACAACGTTTTTCTTTTTTTGGTTTCCACCAATTCTCATACGTGATACACTACACGACACGATAAAAGTTCGCGGCAAGTGCTATCGCAGTGCAAAACGCAACAGGTAGCAGCGCCTTCCGCGTCCTTTTTTGAATTTTCTTTGCGGCTCTTTGAGATAAGTGCGAGACGCATGATTTCCGTGTGAGAACCGCGAGAGAGAAATCGCGTGGAGAACCAGCCACGATAGTTTCCCCCGAGCGATCGCGAAACGAGAGGAATAAGAAGAAACTGAAAGTATCAAACAAACCGGCGCGACGTACTGTTACGCCAGTACGCGCAAGTACATAGAGTATGCTCAATAAATGTCGCGCACGTGTACACGGGGTATGTATATATATATATATACGCGCGGAGGAAAATTATTTTAAACACGGTTTAAAAGAGTCAAGTAACCATGGCACTGATAATAATTTTGCAAAGTTAATTAACAACACATGATAAATATAATAAATGACAAATTGCACTAAAAGTATGTCAAAGAATTACATCTGATTCATGCGAGAGATGTTGAAACAAAAAAAAAAAATAATATTGACCGCAAGTTCAACGGAAATTTACAAGTTTAATTCCTACGACTGCGTGTCCTCGCTTTTCTTTTTCTTTGCTCTCCGACAAAGAGTTATGCAAATTATTAATATCCGCTTCTAGCAATTCGCAATAAAAAAAAGAGACTATTTGATGACATCATATTCGCTGCATCGACGGACGCGATCATAGTGTCGCAGTAAAAAAAAACATTCTAAATCACACAGGTTCTTTATAAAAGCAAAACACATTTAAAATACGTTATATAATTTATATAATAAAACACACTTGAAATGTATTGCGTAATTTATATATTATTTAAAAGTAAAACTTGTTTAAAATATGTTTTACAACAGTTAACATAAAAATGACAAATCGATATAAAATAAATTGATATATCGATATGTAAATTTCTAATAAATTTAGCGGGGAGTAGATTTTTTGTTATTATTATTATTTTATTTTTAAATTTATATTAAAACTTTTCAATTAAATCGGTGCCGTGTAATGTTGGTTCTTCACCTTTTGGTTTAATTGGCTATCGCGTTCGCGTTCTCTTTTGTTTATTTCAAATTCCTCCGTTTACTCGGGACATCCAATCCCGTTATACATCACTGATTTCTCATACTGATTTACTACGTAACATATTCTCGCATATATGTGCGAAGTATAAGCTCTCTTCCAAATACCGAATACACAACTATATGAAAACAGGTAACGCAGCACTACACGAACGCGCATATTTCACACGTACGAGGCCACGTCCGCGTGTGGACGTGCAGGCAGAAGGAAGAGAAGACGCGGTGCATCATGATATACGAACGCACACGCACGCACACACACACAATATCAGGAATCACAATTATCATTTACAGATAGAAGGAAAAAAGAACACGCTACGTCTCTCTTTCCTTCGTTACACGTACAAATAAAGAAGAAGTACACGTCTGTGTATCAGGTAGAAGGAAAAGATACCGCGAGCATGCATACGTACACAGTGACAAAAGACAAGCTACACCAGTTTGCGCATACACACACAATTAAGAATTACATTTTTGTATGCACGCGCCGTGCGCAGATAGAAGGAAAGGTACATGCGATTTATACGTACACGTGCGCACATGCATTCCGCACACCTTTCCACACACAAACAGACGGAAGTTAAAGAAACGTCACACCAGTTAGTTTACATGAAGTACACACACACACACACACACAAATGAAGAATCATATACGTTCGTTTGCGTGCGCAGAAGGAAAAGAACACGGCACACGGAGACAGGTTGAAAAAAGCAATGTGTGCGTGCGTGCACGTGTATATGCGTGTTTGCATGTGTGTCTGTGTGTGTGTGTGTGTGTGTATGAACAGGTAAGCCGACGAACGGCACGGCGCGACACTCGTCCGGTGCCACGCTCCTCAGCGTTCTCCTCCTCAGTGAGGTGGTGTTCACCGCCGTGTGTGCAGTGCTCCTCGTGGTTTCGCCTCCGCCTCTTCTTCTGCTGCACCCGCGCTAGTAGATCCAGGTAGACGCACACCGAGAAGAAACTGATAAACCGGGCCCGGAGCCAAAGAAACCGGGCTTTCGGATCGTTTCCCTCGCTCTTTCGGTGTCGGTAGCCTTGACGGGCGCCAGCCAGCCTGGACAACCAGTGTTCGGGTTTGACTGGCGAGAGCGCACACGTGTGTGTAGATTACCTGCGAGGTGAAGTGAAGAGACTCTCGAGTGAGTTTCGCGCGCGAGAATTCGTTAGGAAAGAAAGGTCTGTCGCGAAAAGGTGGAGAAGAAAATTTCTTCGGGAAGGTTTATGAAAAAAAGGTGATAAGGATGTGCGAACGATAAATTCTCGGTGTGTGTGTGTGTGTGTGTGTGTGGTAACGGGAGTATTCGACGATGTCATCCACGGACGTGGTACGCATCGTGCAGCAGGGAGCCGCCGCCGACGAGGACCAAGGGTAATCCTTTCTCTCTCTCTTTTTTTCTTTCTTTTTCTCTTTCTCTCTCTCTCTCTCCTCTTTCTCTGTTCGTGCTGGTCCTTATTTTGGCAGGAACGCAAAACTCGCGCGGTGAAGGGCCTTTCCGAGTCGGAAATCAGTGAAACACAATGCCCGTTTGGGATAGTAGTGAAGGTTATTGAACAGAGACTCGTTATAGTCAGGATTTATGCCTCACGTTTCACTATCCGATCTCAAAGTGTCTCAAAGAAACTTTGCGATAAAACTGGTATATGTCTCTGAAATCCTATTCCACGTCCGCGAGACGAGTGAAAAATGTTTAAAGATTGTTGAGAAAAATTCGGTCCTACCTGCTAGTCGCAAGCGGTGTAACCGGTTTGATACTTGTTTACATCATGGTGAAAATTGGAATAAAATAAAAAACAAAAAAAACAGTCTCTTATTTATTTTTATTGCGATAATGTAAGCAAGATAATAAGATAAAATATAGGCGTGTGTGTGTGTGTAATGATACTGCCGCAGGTAGTTTGGCTGACAAGTTATTAGGTTTATTCAGGTTTATCTATGATACCGCCGCCAATATCTGCCCACTAGCTGTGGAAATAATATCTGAATAATTGTCACAGATGTGACAAGAATTTTTGAATGAGAACCAAGTGAGGAAATATCATAAACGAGTAAACAGAAGAAAATCGCGTTCCGTCACGCAACCGGTAAATAAATTTTCTTACACCCGGGATTTAAAAAAAACAAAAAATCTGAATCAATCTGTCGATCTTCTTCGAAAAGAAGCAACGCGATCTTCTTCTGGTGCGTTTATTGCAAATTCAAATACACAAACAGCAAACTGTTTATGAGACTTCCATGGTATTTGCTCGCGCACACACAGCTTTATCAGCTTCGTATTTGCTTTCGCGCGAGTTAGAATTCGACGACTATCGAATTCGACGAACGTCGAATTGTCGGGAGTTAAGACACGCGAAACCTGTTCCCCTCTCTCAATCTGTTTCAGGATTGCTCCGCAACTTGAGCAAAGTTTCTTGTTTGCTTTTTCTATTTTTTCTTTTTTTTTTTTAGCAGATTATAAATATTTATTCCTGAGCACTTATTTGTTCTATATTTGCACTTTGTTTATCGGCAAATATACGAATAGAAACAGAGAGAGAGAGAAAGAGAAGATCAGAGAGATTTAGTTGCTACTAAACTAGGGAGTCTGAAAATTGTGAATTTTTGTTGAAATTTGCAAGTAAACAGACGAATTTGGCAAAAGATTTTCTTTTTTTTTGTGACATTAATAAGTTATTAAATTAGCCGAGAATGCAAAAGAAACATATTGCTCCCTCAACCATTTCACGGAGTTTCCAACACCGGATAATCTTCCTCTTAAACGACGTTTCGTGGCGGAACGGGCGTATAATTAGACACATTCTTGCATCTTCGGCGTACCGCCACTCCGCCGTGTAATTTGCCAATATTGCAGCAAGTTGCAATTTCTACCCTCGCGCGTACGCTCGCTATATCTCTCGTATTATAATCTCTTATAATTCTCCGTAATTGTAAAGCGGTTTAAACGTCAAAAAATCTGTTTGTCCCGGGTAATCTGTTGCCTGAGCGGTTCGCCGTTGCGAAACCGGAAGAAACCCTCTCGTCGAGCGAGGAGAAAAATTTCTTCGTCGTCGGAGGACATTTCACTTCGACTCGTTCGTGACTCGCTAATTGGCGGAATTAATGTTTTCCAATGCCTCTCTTGACTCTTCTTCGTCTTGACGTTTCATAAAGGATCAAAGACTGAAGGGTACTTCGGCGAAAAGAAATCGGAGAAGACGGCGAGGCGGCAGAAAGACACTGCGAGACCATATTAGTCACGTTCTCTAGTTCTCTCTCTCTCTCTCCCTATTACCTTTCGTTCCCTCCCTCCGCGCCCCTGGCTTTCTTCCTCCTCGCTCCACCGCCAATGTCAATGACTGCTCCTTTGGGACTAGCTGCGACTCCCCTTCTCCTTTCTCTGTCCCGTGTGAACGAGTCTCTCATCGTCTTTCTGTGTTTTGCGCGCGGTGCGCTTCGTCGCGCTCTCAGTCGGAATGACGCTTTCACACGAAGGTGGAAAGAGCACACAACTTGCGTATTCCGCGCAACATTCGACGTGGCGTTATATCACGCGATTAAACACGAGCTATATTAGGCCGCGAACACGTTGACAGGTGCTTATTACGAGACGGAATATACATATATATACACACACACGACCGTCTAACCGGAGAACCCTGTTGTTCTTGCATAAACACGAAATTACCTGTTATCTAGATCGCGAAGCTAATTGCGTCAGAAAGGATATAACAATTATTAGAGGAAACAAAAAAAGTTTATTAATGAACGGAGGATATAAAACTCAAGACAATACAAAGGCACATGGATCCTCCCAAGAGGAGTTTAAAGAGTAGTATCTCGCGGACAGTTGGAGATTTATCTCACGGTTGAGCGCGATGATATAATTTTGTCACGCGAGATGTAGAAATAAATTGTCCGATAAAAGAGAGATCGACGGTGCGCGAATAAGAATTTAAGCAATAAATCGGAACGCGGAAGAGAGTCGCCGCGGTGTCCGGTCGATCAGTCGACGGACACGCGGGGTTACTTGAAGAACGAACCTTAAATCTTAAGGTTGAGTAACGGTACTTCCGGCGCGCATACACGTCTACCTACCTATATCTACCTACGTATAACCGAAGCCGTTTCTACGAGGAGATCGGCCGCCGGATTCTCGGCGCGATTTCTGTACCGACTGGAACAAAAGCGGTGCAACGATGGAAAACGGTCCCGGCGAACGAATGAAACCCAAACTGTCCGCGGCGAGGGTCGACGTACTTACCGAACGTAATGATATTTTGATGTAGTTACTCGCGAAACGAGTACCGGCTGTCGCTCGGGACACGCGATTCGCGCTCGATTCGCGATCACGCAAGGTGAGTTGAAAATCGCGGTGTGACAGCGTGCGGAAGCATATGGTGAAGTTGGGGAAACCTTGAAGCTATTTTTCTTTTTTTTTGGAAAAAGTTGCGTTCTATATCGCGCAAATTGCTCCTCGAATTGCACAAAGCGAAATGGTCGCGACGTTGTTGTCTCTTTGGCCGATTTGGAAGCTAATAACATCGTGCGCTCTCCTGGACGCGATTTAATTAACGTAATGACGGGAAAGTTATTGTGTTGTAGTACGCGAATGACACACCGGGCGACTGTTCTTCTTGCGCTGGAATAATTATTTTTCATCGTCCTCTTCCGTTCCACATTTTTTGTCGTTACGCGGACAAAATCGTCCTCGTCATCTTCGGGCGTCACAGCGTTCCCCCGTGCTCAGATATTGACCCGCGACCCGATTTCCCCTTTTTCCCTTGAATCTCTAGGACATCGGTACAAGACTTAAGTGCAGCGGGTAAAGTACTCTGTAATTTAAAATCACGAACTGGAAAGAAAACCAGAGGCCAATTACGAGGCTAAAACAATTTTTTTTAGATTTTGTTTTTTTGTAAACTCTAATTGGCAGCTTCTGTGTGAATCTTTTTGTTGTCTCTGTCTCTTTTTTTTTTCTTTTATTACGCGCGTGATACAATTGTGCGCGTAATATAAAATCCGAGATTTTTTTCTACATTTTTCTTTGTCGCGTTTAAAAAATTTTTTTAACTTGGTACTTCTCATTTACAAATGTCAATGCAACTTATCTCTCTCTCTCTATATAGCGCCTAGATAACCGCTCGTTTCCACTTAGTTCAATGCCGCGCACTAACTTACTTGCTCTTCTCAATGTGTTTTACCGAGAAATGTTTCAATTAAAGATTAGATACACAGTCATTACATCTTCCACGGAATTACACGATAAGTTAATGAGACAACATAAATCTGTTCTGTCTCTCTCTCTCACGCGGCTTTTCTCGCAAAGTAAATTTTTTTATGCGGCATCTCGTCTTCTTTCATTATTTTGCATATCCGGAAAATTCGTGTCACCGGATCGGAGTCTCGACGGGAATCGAATATGGAAAAGCCATATTAGGCGTCCGAGACGTGGTTAAACCACGTCCACCACGAAGCATTACTGTCGTCTAATGTATATCCAGCGAATCCAGTCACGCCCCCGCTTCTTGGGGCCCCCGACAAGCGAGCGAGCGAGCCGTGGCGAAGTAAGGCGAACCGTGCCGAGGGGCCCCATCGGCGGCAGGACCGCCGATCGGCGAGATCGCGACGAGCCGAGCTCTCGCGAGGTGTTCTCTCGGTCGATCAGGTCTCTCTCGCGAATAAATCCCTCTCGATTTTCACGTGAATTACTTGTGCGTGTGTTTGTTCGCGAGTTCACGAAGCGACGACAAAAAAACTCGACAAAAAAATCGATTTCCCAATCGAGATTTCGAGATCGATTTCCCGAAGTCTCGATACGTACGTCAAACAGTCCGACTGTCGTCGGCACCATAGTGATTTCTAGGTTGAGTGCATTTGAGTGTGTTGCTATTTGCGGAGGGGAAACTCATGCGAAACACATCGAGCAAAAACGTACGGTTTTAGGGGAAGATCCTGGATCATAGAGATGACAGTAAGCAATGTTGAAAACAAAATACGTATATCAATGTTCTTTGCTGCTAGTTTTAATGTTTTTTATTATATTTATCGTGAAGAAAATGCAACGGTACCGCGTTCCCCTACCCCCTCCCTCCAAAAAACGGAGTGTTGCGAGGAGAGGAAAGAAATTACTCAATTAAAACGCAATTGAATTATTCTTACTTGTATACGTCTTCTTTAATAGCTCGATTTGATTTGTTAGCCGTTAACTGGACAAAATGAGGGAAATGTTTTTCCTCGTGTGATGCAAATCAAATGGGTTGGCGCCGGCGTGATTGCTTTCAAGCGGTACAATCTTTGAGCGTATCTCTCTCGTTGCTCAGAAATGGCAGTGAACAACCGGATATTTTTTTTTTTTTTTTTGCGCAATCGAACATCCATCTCTTCGGTGAGCTTCACATGTCGCGACGGAAAGAAGAAAAAAAACATTTCTATATTTAGTTTCTTCACTTGATTCACATTCTCGGTTATATTCCAAGAACACACACACACACTTGGTTGTAAAAATGTAATAAAGCAATATGCAGAAGTGCATGCATAACAAATGAGTCGATCGCGATATCCGATCCTGTTAGAGACACGTTGTCGTTGCGCACCGCCGGAAGTGAGCGCAATGACTGTTCTCGAGTTTTCTTCGCTGTGTCAAAGACGGAAGCGAACGATCGACCAGATGCGTATCTGCAATTATCTGCATATACACGTTCACGCGATCGGCGCAGCGATCTTCCGGTACATTGTTGTTTTTTTTTTTTTTTTTATGAATTTGACTTGATTGGATATCGATTTTGGCGCCGAAAAGAAACATTTGAATTTTCCGATGCAAATAAATTGTAAAAAGGGAGGTAAAATGGGGATAGTATGTTATGTATTTTATATTTATTTTATATTTTTCAAATATTTGTTGTTTTTTGATATATTTATATTTCTTATGTATATTTGGGATGTAAATTAAACATCTTAAATGAATCATCGACGTTAATTCAATTCGAACTTCTACGTGTATCAACTTATACATTTAAAAATATATTTGCATTTGGCTCGTATTGACCGCGTATATATATACATATATATTGCATAAACTATCTTAGTTGAACATTATCACGAGCTTGCAAATAAATTTATTGCAAGTCTTGGAAATTTCTTGAGAAATGTATATAAGCGCGCGTTGTCACTCGTTTATTTTTATATGCGTGCGACTTGTCGCGGATTACGTTAGCGCGCGATTGTTTCCAAACGAATGTTCGACGCGAATGGGAAACCGCGTGTGTACCCGGTGAAACACCCACGGGGGGACACACGAGCGTCGTGCTGTTGGCACCGAGAGACGAGAGATGTGGCAATCTTTCGCGCGTGGTACGCGTCGAATCTTTTTATAAACGAAAGAAGCCTAGATACAACTGTCCGTGAGCCATTAATCGTTACGTCGACAATCGGATAATCAGCGATTTCGCATCATCCGGAAGTTTTTCATTTCGTGAATGAATATTAACGGCAATTCATCAACCGGCCAATTAAACACTCGTTGAAAACTCATTTCACGTCCGACGGATTGTTCTCTCATCGCGGGTTTTTAATGCGACTATATATCCGGTGAGTGCGCGGCGAACATTTTAACGATTATTGCCAGTGTCGTGTTTTATTCAGCGACTCGAGTTTTATTCGCGCGAACAAATTTGAAGGCGATACGCGATCTTCCGCGAATTAAAGTGACTCGATCGTCTCGATTGCCGTCAGGAAAACCGAGAGCGATCGCACAAGCGTCGTCACACTTGTTTTATTCGCAAGCAACAAACTCGTTAAATGTCACAGTTGAACAGCGCGCGCGCGTGTTTCGTTTCCGCAACGACGACGAGGAAGAAAATCTGGCCGGGACTCGATGATTTTTTTTTTTTTTTTGCGACCGCTCGAGTGCGATGGAACGGTTTTGATTCACGGTTAGAGAAGAAACACGGCACGTCACGTACGCACGTCAGTTGCATGAGTAAGTCGCGGCCATTAAGTCGCGCGCCACAACGAACACCGGCAATCGGGGATGTGCGGATCTGGTCCCGCTGCTCGTTAAACTCGTCGTTTTCCGCCGCTCGATGAATAAAACGAATTGATCGTTGATCGATGTGCAGATACTCACATATACAATGCGTATGTTATAACTGAATATAATATATGCAAGGAACGGCGCAACTGTTAATTGCTCTCAGCTCGCGCTCTCTCAGTTGGAAGCAAACAATAATTAAGTTTAACTACGTGTCCGGGCGATAAAATCACGCGTCGCACTTAATCGCGTAAATCTAACGCTCGGGAGAGAACTGTCGCTCGAATTACCACTCTCGTGGTATATATCCAGGCGGTTCGCTTCCATTCAATAACAAAGAAAGATCGCAATCGGTTTGGATCGAAAGAGGGTTGAGGAATTTGCGCAACAAATATCTACGTTCAAATCACATCGAAAAATATATATGCAAAATTATATAATATTGCCAAAAAAATAGCTACAAAACAAAGATGCAATAGTTTTTTGTACAACAATTGCACGTCATTCGATGCAATAAGTTTCCTCCGTTGTGTATGATCCTTTAAACCGATCCTATTTGCTCTACTCGCGCGATGTTCTCCGCGAAGTTGCCAAGGCGCAATAACCCGACGAAGGTACATACTTCGGGATCTGCATCCGGCTTTGTGTGTTCACAGGAGGCTGAAGGCTGATCTACAGTACCTGAGAAGAAGGGGGCTGCTCAAGGCGTCCGGCGGCGGCGGCGGCGGCGGCGGAGGCGGCGGTGAACTATCGCACCAAGGACGCAAATGCGCGCGATGCAGTGCACCGTTCGGTAGATTTTACAACACCGGTGCGACTTGCACGCGCTGCAGGCATCGGGTGTGTCGGCAATGTCGCATCGAGACCAGGAATTACGCAGGAGGTGACAAAGAAGTCGAGTGGATCTGCAACATATGCTACAAGATCGCGTGAGTGTTTTTTTTTTTTTCTAACACACTTGTCAGCCGCCTCGTTGACGTTCTCATTACAGAAGACAGAACTTCAGATGTTAATTGTTGTTTTTTTTTTATTAATGACAATCGTAGTAACACTTGTGAAACGAATAGCAAGGAATACAAATGTAAAACGTGTAAAACTGGCGAATACTTTTCAAATTTAAGACTAAACTCTTTTGTTTTTAAATAATTCTGATATGACCAATAAGCTGATCTTTGGGTGGTTGCAAATTAAAATAAATAATATTACTTATGGACGTTTCGATCTATTTTATTTTTTCCTCTGTTTTTCGCGTGTATCTTGATTGCTGGCCTAATGCCGTTTGTCTAAATTTTTTCAGAGAATTACACGATAAATGGACGAACGAAAGTCCGACTTCCGGCGAATTTGCAAACGAACAAACGTCGCTGTCCTCGGTGGATATACTGAATCGCAGCATACGACGAGCTTGGACGATTAATGGTGAGTTCTGTGAATTAATCTTCTACTTCCTTTCTGGGGATATGCAATTTCGTAAAAGAGAAAATGTTCTGTCGTTCCAATATTTTTTATAACAATTTTCTGAACATTTCTTCGTCCTAACGAGATTTGTGACGAATCATTTTTTTCTGAAAAAGGTCCTCCACGTTGGTCAGCTGCAAGAAGGTCCCCGGAATTGCGGTTGTATCGCAGTCTGCCGTCTCGCCATCAGGATTACCGGGAACCGGTGAACGATTCGAGCCTCGCCGACAGAACGTCATCGAGAACCGAAGAAAGCAATTCGAAGGAGTGCATCGAGGACACCGGGGAACACTCCAAGGATGCAAATGAAGCGATCGAGAGGAGAAACACGCCGAACAACGAACGAACGAAACGAGAACAATCAATCAGCAAATTAGAGGAGAAGGTGCCATCATCAGCAGACACGTCGAAAGTCGGCAAGAGGGTTGAAGCGGAGCAAGAGAATTCGGAGCAGAGCACGCCGAGGATATCGCTGATAAAACCGCCGAGAATCTTGGCGAAATTTATATCGCCCGATGCAAAACTGAGCCCGGCGAAGCATGGCGAGAGAAAGTCGAACATTCCCATTCTTAAAAGGAGCTCCAGGGAGTTCGAGGACATACGCAGTCCGCAGGAGTCGCCTAAACGGTCACTCATTCCCCTCAGGTATGTGCTTCATCTTTTTTCCCACTTGAGTGTTTTAATTTTGCCGAAAAAGCTTTAGATAATTTCTATGAGATTATCTTAATTTTCTAGATACAGAGGAAGCACCGACGATTTGAGACGCAGCCGCGAGGACATAAGCGTGCCGAGTCTGATTCCAAAATTATTGTCCTCCCGCGGCAAAGACGAGCGTCTGAAGCGGCAGGATAGCAAGGACGACATCCGTCACTCGCTGAAGTCCGCGCGAAAGGATCCCAAGGAGGACGTGAGATCTCCGCCATTTGTCGCCTCGTTAACGCCCACCGGCAAGGACGAGGCCGGCAAATCGGGAATACGAATATTTCGCCGCGACAACAGTCGCGAGGACGTGGGCAGAGACAGCGCGAATTTGATCAAGGAATCCGCTAAAGGAAAGCAGGAGAGAACGGAGACCGTAGGCGGCTCGACAAAGTCGAAAGTTACCGGCGAACAGAATAAGATCAAGTGCGAAGACCGCAAGGAAGGTGCCAACGACGCTGAGGAATCGTCGAGGATTGTAGAAACGATTGTTTCGATCGAGCAGGACGAATTAATCCTGACGGAAAACGAGAAAACCGATGTTGAGAATCAGAACGCAAGGATGATCGACGTTATCGTCGTGGGGAATAGGACCCAGGACGAACGAACGCGGGAGCAGAACACGATGGTCGTGGGCGAGGAGATGATAGACGAGAAGCATTTGCTCGCGATCGACGAACCGGTCGAGTCCGTCGCGGAGAACGACAAGGAGCAATACAACATCGAGGAGGGCATCGCCGAACGTTTGTTGGACGTTAGCAGCGACGGTGACATCGTCGGTGTCGTTACCGAGAAAAAGGGTTTGCTGGAGTTCGGTTATGAGAAGAGGACGGACGAGTTTCAAGTGGTCAGTGAAATTCTCTCATTCATTAGCGTATTCGTAATTAGTATAATTTGTTGCTTGATATATCTAAAAACTTGTTTTGTTTCATGAACTTATTATTTCTCAAGGTGAGACGAAAGTTTTCCAAAGAGGAATTTTCGAATCCGGACGATACTGACGACACTCCAAACAAGCGTTGCTCAAGCGTAAGTTTTGCAAAGAAAAATTTCGATGTAAGGCTTATAAGATATATGACAACTCGTAATGACGGTACTCATGATGTATATATTTCAGTTATACTTTTATTTATTTATTTATATTTTTGTCAACAGCATTTGTCGCCCGAGGCCAGTCCGCTGAGCACGAGATCATCGAGATACAGTCCACGGGAGAGCGAGAGCGAGCCAACTCCTGCGCTGCCGCGTAAAATCGGGGCGGACTCTTGCTCCGCTTCTCAGAGAATACGCGACGCCATAACGCGAACCAGAAGAGAGTCCAACAGCAGCACCAGATACGAGAGCAGCGGCAGCGAGAGCGTCAGGCACGTTGCAAAAATCTTAATTAAAATTTTGAAGATGCACAATTGTATTAAACTCAATGCGGAATTTCTTTTAAATGTATTCGAGATCACACTGGAAAGAGATTTGCAATTTCGATTTCTATTTAGATTAAGCGAGACCGGTTTGCGAGGATACGTGGACGTGACCAGGAAGGTGAAGTTCTTCGGCGGCGGTACCAGCGGTGCGATTTCGTCGACGATCGGCGGCGACGAGGTGGTGCAACGTGACAGTGCAACCAGTGCGGGCGAGGACGAAGTCAACGAAGATGGCCACGACAGAACAGGACCAATTCCTTCGCAGGGAAGATCGATGCTGCGACGTAGAAGACAATTTGACGCTCAGGGTAAGAACTTTCTTACTGAAATCGAAATTTTTTTGTAATTAGGAATTTACGTTGGAACAATCTCCGCTCGGAAGATTCACGTACAAGAAAACTCTTAGATTTTTTAATTCGATTGTGACGAGAAAGAAGTCGATCGATTCAACCGTTGACGAGAATCTCGTCGTCTATCGTCAAGATTCGCGTAATAGAGGCACAGCCGTGTCTCCGAATTGTTTACAAGTAGAATTGTCGATGTCGAATTTCTTCAGCAACAGCGAATGTAATACACATTAGGTGTAAATTTAGGTGCCAGAGACGAAATAAAAACAAATCTCTAGGATCAAAGAGGATAAAATTAAAAGCTTTCGTTCTTAATTACGTTGTGGGAGCAAACCGTTGCCGTTGTTTATAAGAAAAGCACGTGAAAGAATTTTACCTCCGTTTATCTACGTTCTAATTTATTCCCATTTGCATCTTATGCACCTTGCTCTAAAAACGCAAGCCGCATTTAAAAATCGGTAAACATTATTTATTACACGATAACAAGTACCGTTTCACTTTCGCGATCGTCCTACCTGCATATTGGCTGCCAATCATTGCCATAATTGCTGAATTGCGTGTTCGCGATTGCCCACTCGAAGTCACGACGATGTTTAATTTTTCATTTGCCACAGTGTCGACAAGCTCGCTTTGTATATTAGCGATGGGAAAGAGCGACTCTATTTAATAGCAATTTAAGTTTTCTTCGTTCGACAAATTAAATAGAAACGATTCTTCTTTTTTTTTTTTCTACCGCGATAATTATCAGCAGATCAAAACATAAAAAAAGAAAACGAATACTATCAGATATAACGCAGCAATATTTGTGTACTTTAATTAGATAACTCTAAGTTTGTTTTTAACAAGAGTTTGTTTTTAACACGCAAGCACCGACTTTTCTTCGCTTTCACTGATTTAATAAAATTGTTTCTACACATATCTAATAAGTATATAGCACGCGCATGCTAAAAAATATGAGTACGTATGTACGCCATATGGCTTTCCGTAACGATAAGCTCATCGATTATCGAAGCCCGTGGATAGTCGAACCCTCTGGACTCAAATAGCACTCACAGTATTCTCCGGGAGAGCCGCGTGAAAGCCGTTGACGTCTCGAAAGTTAGAAAAAAAAATCGCGCACAAAGCGACAATAGCGTCGTCGTGTTTCCGAATCAGTGAATTCCGCAGCAGTAAAGTCAACCAAAATCACACGTAAAACCAAAGTGTGGATCGTAAATTTTTATTTTAAATGACCGCGACACCGAGTGCAAATTCTCACGCAGAGGGAAATGAAAATATTAGCAACGGGAGAAGAATAATCGAAAGTGTTGGAGAAGATCCGCTGACTCTTCTTCCCCGTTTGCGGTCGTTTCGTAAAACTTTCGGGGCAAAACGCGCTCTCGATTTCGAGGAACATTTTCCTTGGGATTCTCGCGATCGAAATCGAACGTTTCGCGGCACACACACACACAATCACGCATCGGGTGATTTCAACGGAGCAAGGAAACATTGAGGAAAAAAAACGCAGCATAATTATTCCCAATCTCGTATTTCGCCGCGAAAGATTCGATGGAATGTGAAAGGAATGCATTTGACGTTTAATAGTGCATGAAACGTTTAATGTGCGTATTCTGAATCATCGCGATCCGAGCTCGTTAATTTCGCGCGCGTTATTGAGAGACGATATCGCAAAAATCCACATCGGGCGATACGAACGTTTCGGACGTCGCTTTTTTTTGGAAAATCCTCATTGTGCGTGCGCACATACTTCCTTTTTGTATTTTTGCTCAGAACCCCTTTTTTTTCAAATATGGAAGTGAGAAGAATAATCCAATTGTCGCTCACGTTTCTACTGTCGATGTACTTTCTCGTTTTCTACGCCGGGATTGTCGTGATTTTGTATTTGCTGTGGCTCAAATCTGATTGAAACACACAAGACGGTCGTCGAAATGTGACGCGTGTTTCTTGCTTCTTGTCGCGCGCCAGACTTTTTTTTTTTATTTAAAAAAGGAAGTGCGAGAAAGAGAACATGCAAGTTCTTTGATATTTTTTCTATATTTGGATTTGTAAAAAAACGAGGTCTCCTGTGTGTAGTAGAATAACATTTTAAATTATTTGTCCGTAAAAAAATCTCCCAAAAGTAGTGAGTAACTTTGCTTTCGACGTTCAATTTATATTTCTCGACGTTTCACTCAAAATCCTGTTTTTCCCTCATTCGCGGCGTTCATTGTTCATTCTTTCTCTCGCGCGTCTTTGCGTTTCAAATTAACGGTACCTCGTTATCGTCACGTTTCGGCCGTAGTTTGGCTCGTGAATTTCAACACATGTGCTCGCGCGCGTTCCAGATTTCAAATAAAAAAAAAACTCGCTTATCTGCCCATCTCTTCGCCGTTCATACCCGCTCGAGTTTGATCGTTTTGGCACGGAATTATATCCGCACGTAGCGCGGCAGCAGCAGGTGAGGCGAAGCGAGGCGGCCTCGGGGGAACCAGCATATAGGAATAATAGTGTATACAACACACAACGTTTCCCTGCTGACGCTCTATAGTCCACTCACTTGTGCGCCGCAGTTTGCTATACGGGGTGACGCGAAATCGCACGACGAGCGACACGAGTTGCATAACAAAACGCGCGTCCCAGGGGCACCGAAACGCTGTTATCGCCCGGTCATATCGGACGACAAAACGAAGGACTTCGCTTACGTAAGCGGTATTTTAGGACATTCCATTTCGAGGATTGCTTTGCGTTTGTTGAACGATTGTAGATATAATTTTACCGCAGAGTATCTTCGAAGCGTGTTCATTTTCGTGTCCGAAGATACGAAATTCCCTCGAGATCATAATCCAAAAATGTGAAGAGCAACGTTGAGACTTTTTCACAAAAGTCAGAACTTCGTCGAACTGGCCGCCCGGTATAACAAAGCGCAATGCACTATAGCGTCGGGGCACTATAGCCGTCGTAGTTAGGTAGTGACCGACGCTGCGCGGGGATTCAGGTGTGCCCCTCGGCGTAGACGCTCTCAGTTAAGCGGCGGTAGCCCACGCGAATCGCTCACCTTGCCTTCTTTGCCTTGATGTAACGACCACCTTTATTTCGCGAGAGACCCCGGTCGAGGAAACCGATTTGTTCGAATTGGTTGCCAGTTTTCTTCTCATGATTTACACGCCTTTTTTCCATGAAAGTGAACAGTTTCCGAAAACGTATTCTAGTGGTTATTCGATTTTAATGAGAGACCAATTTTTTAAATAATCAGAAACCCGAGAAGGTACATACGTCACTATCAACAATTGAATCTATTTTCATTCTCGATATCGAAGATTTATGTATTTAACAATTACGTTGTGTGCTTTGAGTTCAGTGTATTGTGCGCTTAGTGTGCGTTTAGATCTGAAATAACACACCGGTATAACTTTCTGCGTGCGTTAACTTCTTACATTTCGATTTATTACGGTTACACGGAGACACGCGCGTGTGTCACTTTTCGATGTCGTTGTCCCGTTGAAGCTATTTTGGAATGGAGTCAATAGCACGAGAACGAAACATGTTTCGCGTAATTTTGCAAAAATTGGAAGATTATCTTTTGCGACGAGTGCGTTATCAGTAGTACACTAGAAGTTTCTCGAGTTTTTTTTTGTACAGCAATTGGTTTAACTCGAGTGACCACGTGAATTCTTTCTGCGTTCTGTGAGCGCAAAATTTAATTAAGAGAGCAAAGTGAATTAAAGGTAAAATCGTTCCTTCTCTTTCCCTCTCGCTTCTCTTTCTTTTCCTTTTTCTCGAGCCATTCACAAAAACAATTCGAAGGTCTAGAGCGATAAGACGAGAAAGAGAAAGAGAGAGAGAGAGAAGTTCACGAAACAAAATCATACACTCGGACAGAAACCACAGACCCCCTCTAGTGCCATTGACCAGGTAATTCAGCGGCGCGTAAAAAGCAGACATAAAGCGCGCCAACGGCGCAAGCCCCGATTCTGGCTTCCTCTTTTTTTTTTTTCTTATGCCCCTTTCCGCCGCCATTCATGACGAGTCGCCGTCACTTGACTTGGTACCGTTTTGTTTTTTCCTATTGGCACGAAAAGCAAGTCTCCTGCAGGGGCGTACAAGTTTTCGCGGAAAAAAAAAACCACGTTACCTTAGACACGTGTGCGGTAGGATTTCGCAATTGTTTGCAGAAGCAATTGTACAAAGCGGATTCGCGCGCGCAGAGGATGTAATTTATCTCGCGCACGCACGGTTCAGACGTGGAAAAAGACCGGGGGAGTGAGTTGGTTAGTTTAGAGCCAAGAAGGCGGTCTGTGACGTGACCAAACGGAGATTTAGACGCCGTTTCGTCGGCGCAACGCGCGACGCCTACGCGCGCCGCAAGCGCATTGTTTCGCCCGCGCGCGGATACTTAACGCAATAGATATAAAATCCAATTCTGCGTGCCGCATTGCTTGTGAGAGAACTGCGAGTGAGAGCGTTATCCTACGGCCGACTCATTATCATACACAACTTTCCTATCACATCATTAGCTTACTGCTAATTGCCGAAATGTGTGCTTCTGCTCTCGCAAACGCCGACACGTCATATCGCATGATCAATTAAAACAATCAAATGCAAGATATTTATCCGCGAGAAGTTGAATCCCGTTTTCTTATCCGACTCTTCTCTCTTCGCACGATTTCCTCCCTCTTTGTATAAATTTCAATCGCACTTGCAATTTCAACATTTCTGGAAATTTGAAAAAGTTTTAAATCGATAAAACCGATAATGCAGCTACATCTCAATTAAATCGATAAATCGAGATTGTCGGGAAAATTCCGTATTCTATATATCTATACCTAATCGTCTCTCCGCGCGTCTCTCCGCGCGTCTCTTCCCGATCTTATCTCTGAATCACTCCGGGACAAAGTAAATCAAGTGTTGTATCGATTGGAAATAGCGAATCGAAAACATATTTCTCGTTTGCTTGTTGAAAAAAGGTTCGCGAAGACGCGGAAGATCGCACGCGAGATCCTGCTGCGGCGGCGAGGATCTGCAGAGTCTGCAGACGGTTAATCTGATCGGACGCGGTGGGGCCGGAAGCGGTGGTCGGCATCGCAGCCCCAATTCCACCTCGGGTGGACAGAGTCAGGATTTGCTGGCGTCCATAGTGGACTACAGGCGCCTGGTGTTCATCAGCTCGGACTCGTCGTCCGGTCGTGAGGAGGACGACGCGGACAGCAGTTGCTCGAGCTCGTCCTACCTGAACGGACTGCCGCGCAACAGCGGCCATTATCATCATCACGCGCAGTCGCTCGAGGACTGCGACTGGGACTACTTCGAGAGCGGTTCCCTGCCGTTGCCGACGACGCCAATCGCCAACGTCGGTGGTGCAGGTGTCACCAGCACAGCGGACGCAGCCGGTGTCGGTCAAAACGTTTGGAGTTGCTGCCCGGGACGCGGTTCCGGCGCCTGTCAGGTACGATTCTTGAATTGATAAACAGTGATAAGAGAAGGAAAAAAATAATCATTAATTTTTTCTTACATTCTCTTTTAATTTAAAACTTTTTGAACATGTAATCTTTATATAAAATTGTTATAAAATTACTAACTTCTATATATAGAACACTACAAGCGCGCGCCATCAATGCTGTGACACGTATACATGTTTTAACTCGTATTTTGAAATTATCTCACACTATCGTGAGATAATTACTATAACAAATATAATCATGTAATCCCGAACTGTCAAAGTTGTGACACAAATAGCGAAAAATCAATCAGCGTCGCGGAAAAATGTCAATAATAAACATCGAAATAAATCGAGAGAATCAATCTCTGATTTCTAACACGCGCTTTTTACAGTAGGATGCTTTACAAAAAATTTCAGCACGTATATAATTTCGTATGATTTTTTTAAATTAAAGTTCGAAAACTTCATAGATCTTTCGGCACGCTAGAACAAAATACCGCGTTCAAATAATCTTCGGTGCATTTATTTGTAAAAAAAAACAACTTTACGAGTAATAACAGAAGAAAAGAATAACGCGCGGTGAGAAAAAATGTTGTTTTTCATGGATATGAATTTGTGTCATATGTACATACATGTGTTCCGAGTGCTGCGCGCGCCCGCGTTTGACAAACACATTGCTACGCAACTAAATTAATCATTCACGTTCTACTAGCGAAGAGAGTCGCGCACGGCACGCGGAATTCACGGTCACACATTGTCAATAAACCGTATGCGCGGTACTCGTATCGAACGATACGCCTCATGCTGATTATGCCGATCGATAAGCGCTTTCGTAGCAAATTATCGCTGCTGAATGCCGAGCTGTTAATCCATTTCTCATTAATCATCAGTTCTATAAGCAGAACAGTTTTGAGACACGGAACAAAAACTGTTGTTTTAAGTTAATAGATTATTTTAACGAGAATTATGTACTTCAATTAAAAAGTTTAATCAAAATTTAATTGAAATCTTTAATGAGTAATGTCCGGAAAAACAAATTTATGGTTTTGAATAATGTCAAAAATGTTGAGAAATTGGAAAAAAAAACTTGAAACAATAGAGTGTTTTTTTTTTAATGGAAATCGCGATGCCATTTTTTTTATCGTTCTATCAGGCTTGCGGCGGTTCCCGAAGTGCGAACGTCCTCCCAGTGCCGGTGCCCATACCGGTTCCGGTTCCGTACCCGGTGCCGATACCGGCCGCGCTGTGGACCGGTGATTTCGCGGCGGCCGCATCATCGATGATAAGCCGCGGCGAAGGCCATTCCGAGCCGGGAAGTCTAAGGCTACGAGGTGATCCCGCAGCGCCCTGGTTCGCCTGGCATCCGCGCTTCAATCAACCCTTACATGGCGCACGTCTGGATCCCCAGCTTGCCAGCACCTTCGATCCGGCCACTTGCACCTTTCGCCCGCCGGATCAGGTGATGGCACCGCAATTGTACGACGCGATAACCGAGACGGCGACAGCACCATCGACTCTCGAATCTTCTCAAATGGGTGGTCAAAATGTGAGAGACGACGCGAAAATCGTCACGAAGACTGAAGAGCTCAAGAAAGAGGAGACCTTGTCGAAAGACATCAGTGAATCCAGTTCCTCCAGCATAAATAACAAATCGAAGCCGAAAGAGATAAAAAATAGCGAAGTGAAGTGCAAGGAAGACGACGAAGAGATAGATGGAACAAACGATGAAGCCGCCTGCGATGATTCCCTGTCGTCGTCTTTCGAGAGAAGCGCCCAGGAGATGTATCAGCGTTCGCGAGAGGACTCGGGCAGCTCGTCCGGGAGATCATCGGCGGACAGCAGCGATCTGGAAGACGATTCCAGCTCGCACAGATTCTCCAGGGTGTTCGTTGTTAATGACGACTCGCTCACCAGCGACAACGATATCGAAGATAACGAGGAAGACGATTCGGATTCCGCGGCCGAAGGTGGAGTTACCTTGAAACGCATCATCTCGATTCCCGAAGAGGAATCTGTGGTGTTGCAACACGTGAGACTGCTGAACGACGAGGATGCAATCGTGGAAAGTGAAACCTGCAGAGATAATCTGGAAGAGCCCGATGGCCGTTCCAAGGCCTATGTGGTCGACAATCGTCGCGACGAGGATAACAAATTGCCAGACAAACCTGTTGCCAATTCGAACGAGAAACGAAAAAGTCGCGTCAAGAAAAATGAGACCGGCGACAAGCGAATTCCTCTCTTGCTACGACACAAATCGATTGCCGAAGAGGCGTATTTAGCGGACAACAATGACTGTTCCAACAATCGAATCGAACTGAAATCCATCCGAACGCTCGATCCTGACAGTATCAATTCGTCGGTAGCTACTTCGAATACAAACGAAAAATCGGAAGTACATGCTTGTGAAGAGAAGACAACTGAGACGTCAAAGATTTCGCAGGATGATCTGATCGAGCCAAAGTCACCTTCCAGCGACGTCTGGGACTCCACCATCGTTCCGGATTCCCTCGAAATCTCCGGAGTCGCTTCCGAAGTTTCGGTTATTCCAGCGGACAACGTCGACAGCCAAGAGAAATTTCAAATTACTACCGATAACGATTACGAGAAGCGAGGAGATAAGTCATGTTTATCAGAGACAAATTGCTCGAATGGCGACGTTATCGTTGACGCGTCCACTGACAGTTGCACCAGCAATGAGAGCAACATCACGGGAAGCGAGGTGAGCAGCGACGAGCTTCACGAGTACGAGGTAAATCGGTCCGAGTCATCCTTCGATTTCATCAAGCAGGTCGCCGCGATCAACGACGAACTGCTGCACCAAATCGGCCGAAGAAAGACGGACGACATGTCGAGAAACATCAGGGAGAACAGTAATTTGTACGGTAATCGTGATAACGGAAGGAGTTCGATGATGACTAAGAGCTGCGTCAATCGAAGCGAGAGGTCGATCAGCGAGCGGTCTTCGAACGATTCGACGACAACGGAGGCGGTGATCGGCGGTGCGAAGTACGACAACGGCGATGACGAAGACGACGACGAGGGTTATCGGTCCGTTATGTGTCGTCGCGACGGCGGTGGCGGCAGCAGCAGTGACGGCCAAGATGGCGAGGCGGGAGACAACGACCCAGCGGTAGGCGAAGAGCGGGCAGGAGTAATAGTCGACGATGTGGGCGATGCGATATCCACCGGCAGGATTCAGGAAAGGCTGGGGAGCGCGGAGGAGCAAGACGACGCAAGCAGCAAGGTGGATACTGCGCATGACGGCCCGGTGAGAGGTGAGATTACAGCACAGGTGGGAGGAAGTGGTGATGGTAACAATTGCGCCAGTGACGGTAGTAGTAGTGGTGAGAGCCCCGAGGAGGGGAGCCCGACACGATTTCGCTCAGTCGAGCGACGTCCGTGCACTCGGCAGGAGAATGGCCCCCCAGCTGATAGCCAAGCGTTGGCCAAGGATCTTGCGAGAGACTCAGTCCAATTCAACAGCAACAATACCAACAACAACAGTAGCGGTAATAAATACAGAAGCCTCGTGATGATCACTCAGGAGGCGTCTTATCAGCCGGTGAGCGTCGTCACGTCGGACACGACAACGCTGTTGCAACCGGACGAGACTCATCTCGGAAATCAGAAAGGTCTCGCCGGTTATTTCCAACTGGCATTGGAAGCGACCAGCGAGCAACCTCGCAAGAACGCTCCGCGTAAGCCGCTGATGGTGAAGAGGCTACCAGCCGCGGTGTCCGGCGTTGGAACGAATCATCAGTCGATCGAGCTCGAGGCGGATAGTGGTTTGAGTGTCGGTAGTGCCAGTGAAAGCGACGACGTGTCCGTGAAGAACGCGCAAAAACCGCTCAATTGTTGGCAGGAGAACGCGGATGACGTGTCGAAAGAACGTTCAGTGTCAGAGTGTCGTGAGAATACGCGCGCACGTGCCTCATCGCAATCCAGCGATGACTGTTCCGGTTCTGTTGTAGTTAGCGGAGTTGTTATCCTTGAAGACGGTCTGGCAGATGACGATTCCTGGGTGGAGGAAGTGTCTCATGATGAAGACGAACTTGGAGGAACCACTGCCACCGAAGAGAGCTCCGAAGATGAAGCTAATAACTTTGGAGATCGTGAAGAGGAGCTTAGAGGTTACCGAAGACAAGCGATCGACTTTACCTTACACACCATCGTCGAGGAATCTTGCGAGGAGAGCGAAACAGAGCCTAGTCTGGCTGCGGGTAGTCCCTCGAAGAAGCCGAGACCACCTTCCGCTTCGGAATTGGAAAAATACTTCTTTTTCGGACTAGGTGGCGAGGGAAACAACTCCAGCATAGGTTCGCGCGAAGTTGACAGTCTGTCGGAAACCTCTTCGATCTATTCCGAAGGATTAGAGTCGCTCGGACAGGACGAGGTCAATGGCAGTGGTCAGAACCAGGACAGATCAAACACCAGCGACGGCTTCATGAATTCTTCCCGATTAGAAAAGTATTATCTATCAGAATTCCTTGGTTTCGATCAGGACAGAAGAGATTCTGACGGCTCGGTAGGAAGCGATTCCGAGGGTAGACCCAGTCCGGAAGCGCAGAGAAGAAAAAAATTGGTGCGCGCAAGAGGCACAGGCAGATCCCACAGTTCTTCCTTGGACAATCTGTTGGCTCTTACGCAGAGCTCGCAGAACTTGAGCTCGCAGAATTCTCTTCAGGATCTGAGTCTCAATCAGGACGCGCAGGAAACTCAGTCTGAGGATTCATCTACAGAGACCGATGGCACCGAGGACGGTCAGAGCGCCGTTTTCGGCACGGACGGCCAGTTTGACACGGTGAAACGCAAGAAGAAAAAGACACGAAATCTGGGAACCCAGAGCCCGCGCGTTCCAGACGATCGGAACAAAACGCCAGAACCCAGCAGAGAACTGACGCTGATGAACGAAATTGTGATGGAGAACGACAACGAGACAATAAACTCGGAAGACTCGGACAGAGCGAAGACACCGCAGCCGGAGTCCGTTCTGTCCTCGTCTTCGTCGCCGTCCACACTCACCAACAGCAACAACACGCTAAATTCCCCGTTATCCTCGCAAGCGGACTCGTCGAGAAACTCTGTGCTGGCGAACCTGAGCGACAGTCAACGATCGAAGCAGCAATCGCGCGACTCGGGCTTCGTCGGCAGCTGCGACGATCTTCTTCAGCATCAGAAGTTTCCCGACGACAGTCAAACGAATAACGCTGAAACCGATCAAGAAGGCGGCAAGGATCGCTCGCTCAACAAGATCTCGGAGCATCCTCAAGATTCAAGTCAGTGCGCTACTGAAACGGTCGGCACGGAGAGGAACAACGTGACGAAACACTCGGTAAATCACACGAGCCTGCCGCACTTGGCGAACGCGTCGCTGTCACGTAAGGACAGCTTCAACAACTGGTCCAGCGACGAGGAGACGAATCTCATGATGTCGAAAATGCGACAGTTCTTCAAGACGATGGTAGCCAACACGAACGGTAGCCAAACTCAGGGACAGAATGTCGCCAGCACGAATTCAAGCGGCGCTTCGCCGGCTCCGAGTCCGCGACTCGCTGGATACACCTCCAAGACGCGAGTCTGCGCTCAAAATCGCACAAAACCGCCGCAGTTGGTGTACTTCGAGAACGAACTCACGCGACTGATGAAAACGGTCCCGGGGATTCGCGACGAGCAGGTGCGCGAGATCGTCGAGTATCTCAGTTCGGAGGACACGTGGTCGGATTCCTACGACAGCTCGGACTACACCAGTTCCGATCTCGAGTGCACCGCCGGAGGTCGTAGATCCGCGTTGCAGGAGCAGATCTCGCAAAGCTGTCAGCAGATTATCAGCAAATTCGACACTACCTCCGGTGACGCAACTCTGTCGGACAAAGAGAAAGAACAACTCAAGGGACCAGGATCGGAAACGGGCACCGTGATACAACCCGCACCTTATTTAGGCAGAGACACCGCTTTCGTCTATCAGAAGCTGGTACAAAGCTTCACGAAAATGACCGGCGACGGCGTGAGCTCGGACGCCAACTCGACGCCGCACAGCAGCCCGCCCTTGATCGCCAAAGTGATGCATCACATCGGCAGTCGACTGGTAGCGTTGATGCACGAGGTTTCGGAGGGCGGTCCAACCGCGCAACATCATTCCACCACCTGGCGACGATATTCCCAGCATCACCGAACTCCATCCTCGGCGTCCACCACCGAAGACGACGAATCAACGTCCGATTCCACCAATACACCCTCGTCGGCGCATTTGCAACTGCCAAGATCGAAGTCGCACGATCCTCTATTGCTAATCAACAATCATCCGGTGGCTTCCACCGGTCAAGAGGGAGAAGAACGAGAAGCAAGCGATTACGAGAGATTCTCCTGGCGCGGTAGCTTCGAATCCGCGCTGATGGCCGCCGATTCAAGAACGAAGCTGAGCCTGTTGGCGTGTTCCGGTGACGTAAGTGGTGGTGGTGGCAGTGCTAGTGCGAGTGCTCTCGCCGCGAAGCGTCGCAGCGCCGGTGATCTGCTCTTCAATCCGAAGAGCTTCTCCAGGGAACAATTGGACCGAGTGAGAAGCTGCGGTTCGATCGGCGGCGGGAGCGGGGGTGGAATAACTAGCGGCGGCGGTGGCGGCGGCGGTGGTTCCGTCGAGGAGAGGATCTGGAGCAACCGAAGATCTTCCGTTCCCGATGCTAATACCAGGGGAGAGTCAGGTGAGTTTGAGCGTAACCATTCTTTGTGTGTGTGTCACACACACACACAGATGAATGCAGTGTGCGTTTCACGACGCGCGAAGGGATCTTCCGTGGATCATGTTACATCGGCGGAAACGGCGGTAATTGGCGTTGCGGGTCGATCTTGCCTCGCCGACTCTACCAAGGCAATCCCATTCGAGATTGTTCGAGCATTCTCTTTCCGCATTTACGCTACGGCGGCGGCGCGGACTGACCACGATAGCCACAGTTATGTTTGGATCTCTTATCCGATATACAATGGGGTTGTATTTTATTTTATACGTGTAAAGTGAATGCGCGCGCCACGCAGCTCGCATTGAGTTTTAATTCAGTTTGTTGTACTTGCATTAGCGAATCGAGTCGGAATTAAGAAGCGTGGAAAATAATTCTTGCGTATTTTGCGCGGCACGCGATTTCGACTCCGAGATTTATATGATTTTTTTATTTACAACCGCGAGAGAAGAAATAGCTTCGCTAATTATAAATAATGACACACAGAGAGAAATCTAACAGTGTCGAAATAAAAAAAGAACGGGAATAATAAACTATCGTGCGAGCTCTGGTTAGATAGAAAAGAAAATTAGATCATTATCAAATTTTATTTACTCTGAAATCGCATCGCGCCAGGTGCGTCGGCCGGTGACGAAGATACCGAGGACGAATTGGAATACAGCGGTGAATCCCGTGCAACAACTCTTCCACGTGGTATGCAATCCGCGATCAGCGCAGCCACCAATTCCCTGCCGCGACTACCCGCGTCGACCGCGACGACCGGTCTGACAACAACGACGTCGTCATCGGCAGCGGCGACGGCGGCAACGTCGTCGTCGTTATCATCGCCGATGCACAAAGCGCACAGTGTCTATCACTTCCTGCCACAACACAGCGGTGTCAAATCAGCCCGGTATCGACCGCCTGGTTTTGCAAGAAACAGCAATGTCGGACCGGGTGCTATCGGCGGTGGACCTAAACGTGCAGTCAGTGCGCCGGGTCTTCAGGTTTCCGGCTCGCAATCCACCGGAAAACGCGACAGTTCGAGGTCGAGGAGGCAGCAGACGATGTCACTTACTTCAGGTATGTGTCGGTCTTTTTTTTTTTCTTTTGACTTTGTGATGTTGATTACATCAAGTCTGTTTACACTTATATTTTTCACAGAATTCCGAAATATGATCTTTAAAAAAGCAATCAATTCAGTTTTGATCAATATAATAATTGTTTTTTATTTTTCTCGAGTACATTGGAAATATCTTACAATTAGACTTCGATTTGTTTGCTCTCTGCGTCTATATTTCTGCTCTCAATATTGTTATTTATCTTACTCTGCACATTATTTCGAAGAAATGTGCGTATATTTATTGCATAGAATAAAGATAAAGCGGAGAATGTGCTTCTCACGCTTAAATCTGAAAACGCGTTTTAAGTGACGGGGAGAGAAAGCGCGTGGATGAAAGGAAATTCGGTCGGAGGTACGAATGATTCCCATGTGATAAAACTAGAGACGGTCCTCGCATCACGTCACGCATACACGGTGCAGCGTGCCATGCAAATGAAAGTTATATACGTGTGGAATTATACGGCGAGTATCGTTTTAAACGAAAGAAAACTGCGCTGTCGAGAAGAAAACTCCGTTTTTAAAAATAATGTCAACTCAGATCTAGCGAACCAAGCTGTATTTTTCAAACGCTTGAAACCATAAAAATATTCACTTCGGATATGAAGTCGGAGAATCTGTCATCGAACGATTAAAACCGTGAAATATCTGAACAAATACACGGAACGTGATTTTTTCTGCAAACGTCAGCGGTGGCAAAGTGTTTTGTTCTTCGAAGACTCACGTTGCGAAAAGCGGGACATAGTTGCGAAAGTGCGCTACTCGTTGCGTGAAATTTAATGTAATAACAAACCCGAGGTTTACAGCTCCGACGCCTCCTCGCGTCTTGGTTGCAATTTGTCCTCTTTCTGATTAACGAAAATGAATTTAATTACGATATGTTGTTACGTCAAAGTGTTGTTCATTACATCACGCGTCGTAAAGTTTTATTTTCCGGACACCGGTGGTCTTCCTGACTAGTTTCTCGATTGTGCGCGCGGCAACCTCTCTCTGGAAAAAAAGTACCTTTTTTATCTTTCCGCCAATAATTTCAGTTATGTATATATCTCGCGGGAAGGAAAAAAAAAGGAAGAGAATATATATAAATAGAAAGTCGATTTCATAACGTGTTGAAAATTATGTGCGCGAAGATATGAAGTGTAAAATCATTTTACGGGAGAGAACTTTAACACGTAGTTTTTCTAATTTTAGAAAAATCGATGTGTAAATTAACACAAAAAAAAAACAAACAACCCTGTATGTCCTCGAACCCGGTCGAACAAATTTACATTGCGAATGAATGAATTCTGTAAATGAATCAAAACCAACAAAAACAAGAGAGCGCTCATCTCAACCGCGCATGTGCTTTTACGCGCGCGATAAGTAGAACGCGCGCATTGATAATACGCTGCGATCGTTCGGCTGCTCGTTCAGGTGTAACAGGTGCAAACGCCTTATTACGAGATTTCTCTTCTTCTTTTTTTTTTTTTTTCTGGAATCTCTGTCGGATTCCCCGCGATTGTGACCGACGTGCCGTCGGGTTCGCGCGACACAATCAATAAAACCACGTTATAAACCAACCACTCCTCGCGTACCTACCTTGCACGCACTTTGCACGCACGTACCGTTGAAAACTATATATTGGCGTGAAAAAATAATACAGTATATAAATAATAAAGTGCACGCGCAACACAGTGTGCGCGCACGTTGCACGCACTGTGAGAATCGCGAGCGCTTGTAAAACGGTTTGCGATAGTGTTCGTTGTGCAGTTTGCACTTTATATAACAGCTTATCGATCCGGCAGGATATATCGCAACATTTGCCGAGCATTGACCTAGTCCAAACGCGAACGTAAATATACCCTTTCGATAATAATCTTTTTTACGCGCCGTTTTTTTTTTTCCCCGCCCGTGTAACAAGTTTATTGCAGTTATCGTGTGCAGTTATGAAGCAACGCAAATGTGTCAATTACATCCGATTTCTTATGGGGGCGCCATTATTCCTCCGTCTCGAGAGCGCGTTGTGATGTTGACTTACAATTCCGTTGAACTCTGTCGCGAATTGCAGCTAATGAAATCGAGGTCCTTGCCACTCCCAACTTGGCGCCTGCCTATCCTGCCGATCGATAACGGGGTAGCTACCCTCGCAACTGCGGCTCGTGGCTTCTGGTTTACGCCAAATATCTCGTATATTCGAGAAATCGTTGAACTTCCTCGAAACGTTTTTCTTCCTCGAATGCGCGAAGACAAAAGAATGTGAAACATATATCGCGCAAAAGCGTTTGAGAAACGTTCGCTACTTTTAGGAATGCGTGTCAAGCTTTTTGCGCAATTGCTAAAACGGTTTCCCGTTGACAACCGTGAAATATGGTGTTACGCTTCTGCGCCCGTCGCGTATATATACTTTACTTCCATTTTAGAACTTTCACGATGGCGATCGGCATTTGCCAGGTCGTGAAAAAAACGCGCACGCAAACAAATCGCTCGGCATTGCATTAAAAAAAAACACACACACATTTGGTTTCTTAAATTATGTAAATTATGCACGCGAAAGTGTAAATAAGCATGTAGAAATAAATTTAAATGTAAAATGTGCGAGTATAAAACTATCTGTATATTATACTTACGATTATGTCATTTTTATTTAAAAGCTCGTTGTGCGCAACTTTTTTTTTATATCTCAACAATTATTTACGTCCACGCTTCGCGATAGAGTAATTCGATAATTGCCAAGGCGAACTGCTGCACATTTGCGGTGAAAGATACTGACTCGCGAGCGTATTCCCTTCGGTTCTGGCGAATAACTCCGGTAGTAAGTAAATTTAATTGCACACGGATATACGTAATAACGTTTTCTAAGGGAAAGGTAAACGGAGTGGGATTATGCGGGAGGGTATCTCAAGTAAAACGGAAACAAAAACCAAATATAATAAAAGCTTTCTTGTGTTTCCTCAAGAGAATTGAAAAAAAAAACCAGAGCTGAAATATCGTGTCGTACGCGAAAATACAGATGTGCAGGTAATTAGTTTAATTACGTGATCTCTTTTAAGATCTTTGGCCGACAGCAAGCAATTCGTCTGATCAATCGAGATTGGAAGTTTTCTCGGTGTCAGGCACAAAGCGCGCTGGTAGAACTTTCACCCACAATGCCACAGTACGTGCGTAGTACTATGTCCCAGTTATGACGTTCTCATGCGTGCACGCATGCACAAGTTCGCTTGAATAACGGGCGTGTTGTGTTTCCCTCGCGCAGGAAGCGAGATCCGGATCGCTCCTGCGGACAAAAACAATCCTAGAGAGGTCAAATTCCGGAAGAGAGACGCAATCTTCTTCGGTCAAACGCGCGCGCGACGAAAATCAAAACCAAAATTACACGCGATGTATTTATAAATATTAAAAAAAAAAAATGTTTCCTTGCCGCGCAGTTTCTATCGCGAACGATGAAGTGCGACGTAGGCGCTCATTAAGTAATTTTTCTCGGACGAAGCGTAGAAAGACACGTCGCGATATGCGTTCACCTTGACACACATTTCACCTAAACCCGTTCGCAAAACTTCTCTCTCGCGAGTCGATCGCACGTTGCCGCATCGCGGGAACGTTATCGCACGGACGCCGCATCGAATAGGACGCGCGATTATCTCTCGAAGCGGCGACTATCGGCCGAACGAACGGCGTTATCTAACATTTAATTGCTCGAACGTTACTCAGCGCGATGCACAACACAACGATGCGATTAAATCTCGATTGGAGCTTCTTCCATAGGAGAGAGAATCACGAGTGTCGCGGCATTCGCAACGCTCGTTTACAGCTGAGAAACATATTCTTATCTTTTCTCGTAAATTTTCCGCGTACGTGGAGAAAAAACTTTGCACGTGTGTTCGCGGGCATAACACACATATTCGCGCTTTCTAGCAAGCGTTACACGACGATTTGAATACAGTTACTTCTTACCGATAGAAATTAAACTTCTTTTGAATAAAAAAAAAAAACTCTCATAGCAGTACATTGAACTTGACGTACGTCTTTCGATATGCGAGAGGTTTTTGCGCGCGCGAAAACTCGGTAAAATTTGTTGGAAAACGTGTGGTTTTTCCATACGGACGGGAAAAAAAAATTTTTCAAGAAGACAATTATCATTATCGAAACTCGCGCGCCAGATACGCCTGGACCTTGAACGTGGAAGCTGCGCGTGTTGTTCCTGTAAAGCAGGAAGCGAATTATCGTTGCCCTTGTTCCGTTTGGTATAAGAGCGAACACATGTGAATGAATTCGGTCAGTACAGCTTCTCGCTCCGCACGTTTTTAGAAATGTATGTATACGTTGTTTAGTTAATTATAAAAAAAAATAGCAGTCAGAAAATGCGATATCTAATCAAAACCGCGCTCGCTTAATTTTAACTAACTCGCATTGCGTGCGTAAATCGAGACGAGAAGATCGGCTACGAGTCTAACAAGTTTGAGGAAAAAAAATGGCCAAAACAAGTGCTCGTTACTCGAGTTTCAAGGAGCCCTCCGTCGGAGGCTCTCGGACCGTCGAGAAAATCGCGCAACGTTTCGGCTGCTCGAATTGGCTGCTCGAATGTTGCTGCGGTTCTTGTTACGCAAAACCGGCCTCTCGTCGAAACAACACGAACAAGACGCGCGACAATGAGATCTCGGAACCCGTCGCTGAAACGTCGCGAATTTTGTCGAACGATATCACGGAACTGAAAGCGGAGGACGGCGTTGAACTCGCGATTCTTTTGGCGAATAAGCGCAATTACGGAGAATCGAAGGATGACAAGTTTCCCGCAACGCAGAACGTTGTAAAGAACGAGGAAGAAATCTCGTTGATCGACCGCAAAGACAGCTCGTCGTCGATCTCGGATTCCAGGAGCAAATCTTCATCCAACGGCGCTACTCTGAGCGGCGGAATAAAGCGCGTGATCGACAGTTTACCGGTTCTTCCTAAGACGGAAAAGAAACCGTTGCCGTTGGCTACTTGCGACGAGAAGAAAGCGTCCGAGACCGACTCCGAGATAGGATACTCTGGAAATCTCTTCGCCAAGTGCTCGAAGCGACGCAAGAAAGAGTCCGCGGCGAATATTCCTGAATTATTACTAAGTCAGTAGAGAACTAAAGAGATGACAAATATAACTCAAAGCTAGAGAAAACTTTGATCGTTTTGGAGCAATATTGAGAGCCGCGATTTTATTATTGATTGGACTGATATGCATATAAAATACGTAGACATGTAACTTTTTTTTTTTTTTTTTTTTACAGAATAAGAATAAGAATAAGAATAATTGTTTTTTTTTCTTTTTTTTTTGAAGAAGAATTTTCTAAAATTGAGCTTCAACGTTGTATCTTTTCGGCGACTAATCGTTGTAATCCGACTCATGTCAGATTAAGTAATGTCATTCTCGTGACGTGTCACAGACGATGGAAGCAGTCTGTCGGAGGCGTGCAGCACGCCGATTATAGGAGCGGGATCGAGAGCGGGTTCTAGTCACACAGTCATCGATATGGACGACATGGATCCGGGCCATCTCGCCGCTCGCTCGTCTCTGTCGAGTCTCGGGGTAAGTGATTCAATTTTCATTTTGCAATAACTAATGCAAATTAGTTGCAAAGCCGCGTTGTCGCTCGGTCAAACGCGATTTTTCGTCGCTCTGTAACAAAGAAAGACGATTCTCGTGTAAATTTTTTGTTCGATGAGGTGAGAAAAAATAGCTTCGCGATTGTGATTCCAGGCGCGTTCCGATTCGATGGCGTCGGTTTACAGCGGCGCGGGCGAGGGACGTTGCTGTCGTTCCGTGGTCGTCACAGGTGAGGTGGAGTTCGCTCTGCAGTACGACTACAAGAATCTGACGTTCGAGGTGCACGTGACCAAGTGCAAGAACCTCGCGCCCGTAGACGTGAAGCGTAAACGATCGGATCCGTAAGTTGCTCGCAATGTTACTTTTGCATCGCATGAACTTTGTATCTTTTTCATCTTTGTATCTATTTTGTAGAATTTTGCGAAATTTATATTAAATTTATATTTTTTTCCATTGAAAAAACAATAAAAATCTAACAGAGAAAAATAAACAATATTTCTAAAATGTGTCTGATATTAATGAATATAAAAGTTATTTTTTTTTAAATAATAATTTAATTCCGAATATAAAACATTTGTATTTTTTAATAAAAATGAAAAGTTAGAGATTAAGTGGACAATTGAAATTTTTACAATTTTCCACGTCTCTTTTTTTCACAGATACGTTAAAGTGTATTTGTTGCCGGACAAATCGAAGAGCGGCAAGAGGAAGACGAAGGTGAAGAAACATACGCTGAATCCGGAATTCAACGAAACGTTGAAGGTAAAGTTGTTCAGTAATGGAGATACAATATCACTTGGCTTGGTTGTTCCGCTGCTCGTTTGCATGACATTTAGAGACATTTCGGTTCGTTATTGCGCAATTTTAGTTCCATATGAGCTTAAGTGGCCTGGAAACGAGAACGTTGTGGCTAACAGTTTGGCACTCGGACATGTTCGGTCGCAACGACTTCCTCGGTGAGGTGCGAATGCCTTTGGAGAACAAGATATTCGACGATCCGACGCCACACTGGTATCCTCTTCAGGAGAGGGTAAGTCTGTCGCTACCCTTAATAGTCGCGAAGTTCGACGTTGTTTTTAATTTTGAAAGTTAAATATACTTCAAATACTTTCTTATTCGGCGGAGAATGTCATTGTGTATTTCTTTGATTGGCACAAACGTACGCTGCGACGTTAGAGCTTCTTTTGTAGCGCTTTCGATGTATGCTCATACATACTACGAGCGCATGTAAATGCATTTTTATGTGTGTAGATATACATCCCAGATGAAACACGTATTTTGAAACACGTTATTTATTTAAAAATCTTAAACGGAAACATGACATTGCAACAATCGTTCGCAGACGGAACCGTTCGACGATCCGGTCTCGTATAAAGGCGAGGTAATCGTCGGGCTGAAATTCGTGCCCCCGGACCCGGCGCAACAAGAACGCGATCGGGAAAACGGGGCGGAACGTGGCAAAACGAAGAAGAATTGGAGTCGCGGCGCACTCCACGTGCTCGTCAAGGAAGCTAGAAACTTGCAGACGCGCGGCAAAAATTCGGGCACCTGCGATCCCTTCTGCAAAAGGTACCATCTCTTATTGAACTTTTCAATTTGCAACATGTTCGCTAATTCGTTCTTGACGCGTGTTTCAAACTCAATTAATTTTCCATCTCTTCAGCTACCTACTGCCGGACAAAGGTCGATCCGGCAAGCAAAAGACCGGAGTCGTTCGTAGATCCGGTGGTTCGCCGGTGTGGGGTCACACCTTCATTTACAAGGACGTCAGTTTGCAGGAGCTGGCGGAACGCGGATTAGAACTGACAGTTTGGGATCACGATCGAATCGCCAGCAACGAATTCCTCGGCGGCGTTCGGTTTAATTTAGGCACCGGTATGCGAAGACTCGCAGAATTAAAAATATTGTACAATTCATTTATTTGTTTCATTATGAAATTAAATTTGTCAATATTTTCGCTTTTTTTCATATTTTTTCGACAAAGTGTCACATAAAATTTCTTCGCACGCACACAATGAGCTTTGTTTTGTCTGTTTCAGGAAAGCACTATGGAAAACCGGTGGACTGGATGGATGCGACCGGTCGGGAACTGTCTCTATGGCAGAACATGCTCGAGAGACCGAATTTTTGGGTCGAGGGCGCAGTGACGTTGAGGCCGAATTTGCACAATCACGGGAAAAACAGCGGTTCTTAAAAGACGCGATAACCTTAAGTAATTTTTAATTTTTCCTTGTTCTGAATGATGAGGAACAATTCGGAATGTCGATTTAGTCGAAGTATGAATTGTACATAGCATTCTAGGAGCGTCGTGCTTCCGACGGACGTATTTCTTTCTTAAGTTTTTGCAAACGAAAATCAGTGCCTTTGCGGAAACAACGTGCGTGTGTATAGTAATAATATTTCTGTACGAAAGAATATTTTTCTGCGAAGATTTTTCGATTCGACGGGCAAAAAGATCGACGATTTTTCGCCCCGAAATCGAAGACAATATATACGTCAATGTCGGTTTCGAACGCTCTAGTATTTTCATATGTAGCGATACGTAACTACGTATTACGAAATTTATTAAATTATCCTCTAATTTCTGTTCTCATGTTTATATTGTCACTTTATGTACAATTACTTTTCCATATTTCTATATAAAGAGTTTTTTTTATATGTACCAAATTCTCGTATAGACACACGATTTTTCTCCATCATATCTATTTCACTTCGTGACGTGTTTATTTTCTTGGTTTAATTCCTCTTTTTGGATTTTATTTTGTCACTTTGACTGATTCGAGGAGTATACGAAAAAATGTGAAAGAGCGTTTGTATTTTTTACTATGTAAAAGACAAGTTGTTTTTTTTCAAAAACCAATTTTTGTTTCTTTGGTTAACACGTGTGTGATGAGAAAATCAATATAATGAAAAAGTAATTATGAAACAAGTAATATACACATTAGTAAATTAAAAATTATTACTTCGATACATAAAAAAAAACTCTGCTAGTTATAAAAATAAAATATTAAAATATATTCGTTACTAAATTTTGGTTTTTGTTTGTTTATGTTTTAGTACACAAAGCCGGTGTTTGTAATGTCAACATGTGTTATAATTGTCGTGCCAAATAATTCTTATCGAAAAGTGCTACTTCCTTCCCGCTATTTTTCATTATTACCTTGTGATTGTTACGTAACTTCCTCCCAGTTGTATGCAAGTTCCACACGTATGCGTGCGATAAAACTTCGTGTAAGGCATCGACGACATAATTTTGAGAAAACACGTATTAGATTTTAGAAAACAAAACGCCCGAAAAACAAAAATTAAGAGTAAATGTGCGTCCGTCCAAACAGAGTTGATGATGTACATAATCATCAACGTATCCACGTATATATGCATGGATGCATACATCGCGTATTTTAAAAACGAACAAATCGTCTCGTTGAGAAGTTCCAAACGTTGATTTACGAAATATTGCGATCGCGTATAAATTTCTATTGTTCTCTTTATGAAGAGAATAAATATATCACTTTGCCGAGTGAATCGAGACGTGAGCGTTTGGAACGTCTGAACAACACGTTGTGGACACTTTCCTTTCTTGGAGAGAAAGATGCTTCCAGTGTGTACAATATAGAAAGAACGAACGAAGAAACTCCCGGACGAAGGAACGGGCATATTTAAGGAATTTAAATATATAAACCGTTTCCTCTCTCCTTGTCCCCTCCCCCCTTCTATTTAAACGAGTGTAATTCTCGTAGATGTTATATTTATATGATATACATATATATACACACATGTGCAATTGTCAATTCTGACGTCGCTGAAATTCTCTGAGAAGAAATTCACGCGCGAAGACAAGTTGGCGAAGCGGAGAATTTGAAGATGTTCGCAGAAGATTCGCGGTGCTCCAAACGCGTGATAGTTTTTACGTCCCATCATTCGTTTGGCGTCAATATGATTGTTCTAAAATTCGATCTCCACACTACGTGTTTTCAACACGTTCGATCGTATTCAGAAAAAATCAGTGATCTTGTTTCAAGATAAATCGGAAGGCCGAACTGATGTAATCGTATGCTTATGAATAAACGTTTATTAGATCTTCTCAGTTAATTGCGCAATATCGGAAGTTGTTGCGTACGATTAGATTATTATTTTTTTTTTTTTGTACGTTAAGTCTTTCTCTCTTCCTAAAAACACAGGGTTAAAACGAAAGGAAAACGGAAAAAACTGCCTTTAACGTATAAGTTACGTAGAGATTCACACAAGTGGCGCACAAGGTTCTCGCAAAAAATAGATGAATTAAGTAACATTCATTTTTTAGAGAGAGAAAAGAAGTTTCTGCAAATTGGATGTGATCTTCTAGTAATTACGGAATTGAAAAAGTGTGTAAGAAAAAAGGTTTTCATGCCAAAAATTATATGTATGGAATATTTGTTTTAATATGTATGAAACTTAATATTGTTAAGTTTATTATTACTACCACGTGGGGCTTAATGTTATTTAAGAAATGCGATTGAGATAAAAATCTAGAAATGTAGATAGATCGAATGTAGACAGATGTTTTTTAACTCAACTATTTTTCGCAGGGCTACATGTGCATGTTAAAAATTACCTAACAAGAATTCTGAAAAATATATGATTATACATATATATATAATTTACATTCTCAAAATATTTAAATTTAGTGTTGTTGCGATAATAATAATACGTCGTGCAATTTTTACGGACCAATAGCGGAATAGAAAGTCGAAAAGATTTTTTACGCGCGATAAGTCGTTGGCGTTTTCTATATATATCTCGAGTAAAGTCTCCCAGTTACTCTATGTATGTTAGAGAGAGTCCAGTTAGCACTTAAATAAAGTGTAATGTTAAAACTTAGAGATTCAGATCCTATTTATATGTGTCGCTCGTCGGTGTACATGATAATAAAAAGTTTTATACATTTATTGTCCACGTTTCTCATCAATTTATTCACCGTATAAAAATATTAACGTCCTTAAGAGGCTAAAGCGAAATTCCAAGAAAGTACATGTACGTGGAAGTCAGTTGTGCATACAAACTAATTAATTACAACCATACACATACACATGTTTTGGCAGAGTAATCATTATATAATAATAATTCTCGAGTATTATTTTCACCGTTGTAAGTCGATATTCCCAAACAGAGCACGAAAAAACCAAAAAGCATCTTGAAGACATCTAAAAGACAATCAGACATTTTTAAGTTGACTTTTAGTGGTTTTTTTTTTGTTTTTTTAGAAACATGTGATGTCTAGACTATTAGTTAGATATATACGCGCTATATATAAAATTTAAGTTAAAAAAAAAAAAAAACGTTAACGACACGAAAGTCTTCCCGTCAATTGTCTGACTAGAAAAATCCATACGTTTTATTCGTGTGTGAGTCACGTTAACACGCAATCCTCGACTAAAGATCGTTATTGCAAATGAATCGGTTGCCTTCCGAATTTTTGCCGGAGTAACGATACTTGCATTTGCCGTATACACCTGGAACAGATTTATTACATTTACACGAGCAAAACAAAATTAATTTTAGATAATTAATTTAATGCACTACCTAATTTAAAGAGCAATAATCTACCTTTGTGATCCTGAGGATTGCGCATCGAATTCGGCAACGGTGTGTAATGAATGTTGAAATATATGTCGTCAAACTCGTCGCTTCCGGTTTGGTTCGAGCTGGGTATAAACTTGCGAAGTAATTCAGGAGCAAGTTTGATCGTTTTGGAATATCTGCCGCGAGCTTTGGCGTCGAGTCTTTCTTCCCTAGTGACTCTCCGGGAATCCAAGAAACGAAGACTCGAAGGTAAGACGTGGATCGCGTAAAGTCTGTAGCGCTCGTAATCGTCGTCGTCAGTGACCGTCGGATTGCTCAGCTGATCCGGACAGCCGGGATTGCCAAGAAGACTCACATACTGTATGTTCGGGCAACACTCTCGTATTCTGTTGAGGGCTTTGTCGATGTTGGATATCTAAAAGAAAAGAAACCTTCTTGAATTTATAATTTAAAGTTTTGATCAAAATCTGCTAATTGTTTATTTACTCTATGCTTGTTTTCTCTTATCTCTTTCGCGTTATTTCTTGATGACAAGTAGAGCGTATACCTTGTTGTTATTCAAACTCAATGTGGTCAGAGTCGGCAGATGTGGAAGTGTTTTGAGGTCGCTGAGTTTGTTATTATCCAAGACCAGTTCTTCAAGGTGTTCGAAATCTCTCACACCGGAAACGGAGATTAATTCGTTGTAGGAGAGATCCAGACCGAGACAGTTGTGACCGACAATTCCCACCAGTCCGCTGGGAATCTTTTCCGCTCTCTGCCCGGTGTACCACGCCTAAATTATCCGTTTAATTTAGTAAAAATAAATAAATAAACAAATAAACTTGGGAAAAAAACAACGGCGCGAGAGCGCGGCCGAAATGATTTCGCATTATATCGGCCGTGATGCGCGCACCGAAATCAAATTTCACGTGACACGTTAGCGAAAGTAACAAAGCGTTTGCGTTTTTTACCCGTTCGCTTTTGTGCGTTAACGCGCTCCTATTAAAGTCTTGTTGACCGTAATCCGCCATCTTGCACATATGCCACGCAAGACATTATCGGACCGTAAATAATACAGATAACGGCTTTATGCGTGTACGAATGCATGTACGTCGAAAGTATAATGTCACCATACCTCAACATCTCGTATATGCGAGCCAATACGCAGTGCGGCTCGTTGGTCTAGGGGTATGATTCTCGCTTAGGGTGCGAGAGGTCCCGGGTTCAAATCCCGGACGAGCCCGGTGACTTTTTTTTTGTCTACTTTCTTTTTTTTTTATTTACTAGTTTTTATCTTCCGTACAATTTCTGCAATTAAACATTAAAATATTACATATGCGATTAATTAAATTAATTTTACATGTAAAACCTGCATATTCAGTTAGTTTATTTTACATTTTTCAAACCGAATATCTTCGCACTGATTTGCTGTTCGACTCTTGCTAGGAACACGATAGATCGGCATGCTGTATTCACGTAAAAAATAGTTGTTTATATCATGATGGCTTTAGACTCTACTAACTGGACAGGGCAAAACTGCCAAATAAGCGAAGCGTTTCTTCGATTTCAACAAATTTCTTACAATATATAAATAATATTATATAACAAATATTGCATATAACAGAAAAAATATTTTGCTATGATATACAATCGCTAAAGGTTTTTTTGATCTTGTTATTTTTCTGTATCATGTGAGAAATGCTGTTCAATTTCAGAATCGATGTTTTGCTAGTAGATAAATCTGTCTCGCATTTCTTTTCGACATTCGAGCACGTTTGTTTATTAGATGATGTGGCAGTGACGTTTCTATCGGTCTTTACCGTATCATCAGTGCTAAAACATATGTTAAAATATATATATATATTTTTTAGCATATATATACATGCAATATTACACATTTTAATACTTCCATATATATATATATATATAAATATAACGTACCTATTATCGTGTACTGCGCTGTTCAAAGATATTTCGGACTCTGATTTTTCTTGCTTTGGCAAGCTCATCGTATTGTAAAAACCAAGTACAGATTGAAAGGTTTTTATAAAATCAACTGGCGCAGCAGCCTTGGCATGAAATAATTGTTCACTGAATGGCTTTGTAGCAATATGCTCTATAGAATATAAATGATAGTTTTTTACCTGTAATATTCGATCTTACAAAAAGCAATATTGCATCGCAACAAGAAGTGCTTACTTCTGATCAACTCAGCTCCTTCCGCTCTGTATTCTGCAATCTCTTCATCCTTTTGTTTTACCAAATCCAACAGAATCTCGTATCGTTGATTTAATTCCATTGACGACAAGCAGAGAGGCATAGTTACAGCTTCCCAAAATTGCTGCGGCGTTCCCTTGAAAAGATCTAACGCAAACTTTAATTTTACAGGATCTTTTTGCAGTTCTATAGTGTACTGTAGCTCTATCCGATACGCAGCATCTGTTAAGCTACATTTAGTTACATATTTAGGAATGTTGTTCAACATATCCATTAGCAGTTTCTTCCAATCCAAAGCTTGAAGGTTTAAGAGAGGATTCAGAGTCTACAAATTGATAATACAGCATATATTTTTTTGTAATGTTAGGCACATTTTTATAAAAATCATAGGAAGGAAGGGAAATAATTTTACTCCTTGAATACTAGTCTGTTTTTTTTTTATTTTGTACAATAGAACTTAGTGCTCTCACGTACGTAGCATGTGAAGAAAAATATTAATTATATACCTTACACTTGTGAAACATAATTTTATCTGTCAGCATTTCCGTCCAAATTTCCACAAGATCTGTCAAGAGAACTTTCCACGATTCGTTCTCTTTTGCAAAACAAATCATGTGTACTTTGTCATTCACTTTGATACTTTTCCAAATCGCGTCTTGATCGCGATAATTTGGCGAAAACATTTTTCAGATTAATATTAAATAGACAGTCGTCACTTCAAATCCCGATAAAAAATATTTAATACGTTACGTGCAAAACAAAAAATTATTCGTTAAAACTGATAAGTTTTGAGGTTGGGTATTTAAATAGGTTTGTATTTATGTTAAGGCTTGTTCCTACGATCCTGATGGAAAAACAATTGACCAATCGAATAATTCTGCCAACCAATGCGATTGGTCGTTTATGATGACAAATCTAAGGTCGGGAGCACAGACTTTTGCACAACGCATAAGAGAATCATCCAATCAGAGTCCATTATTTCTCTTTTATCCGCAATATCGTTTTGTACAAAAACTCCGGAGTTCCGACGTGAAGAAAGAATACGTTGTAAAGATAGAAAATTGAAATGTCGTCACATGAACATGAAGAAAAACTTGCGAAGAATGTAACAATCAACAAACAGCAGATACTTCATAGAAACATGACTTGTTTTCTTTTTTTATTGGAACCTTTACGTTACATCGAAGGTACAAAATGCGAATAATACAAGTTTCTCTTGGACTAGATCACTCGTTCCGCGAGAACATAACAACTTGCGCGAAATTGCACAAAGATCTCTGATTTTCGGTTGATGATCTCTTTGTACAGAACTCTTATTATGTACACGCGAGTGACAACAAATGATAAAAATTAACATACAATTCAAAAATCTGATTCGTCGCGATAAGAGAACACAGATTACAATATAGTCAATGTCCATAATGCGCGAACTTGAATAAATTTCCGCGATGAAACCTGATCGATTAAAGATGCAAATCTAGCGCTTGGTGTATAACACAAAGAACTTGAGAAGTACATCACAAGTAGCTAATGTATAATGTAACGTAATTACACTATAATACACAATATACAAGCCAGTCGGTCGAGTTATCCCAAGATATAACAGCGTAAAGATTCAAAAAAAAAAAAAAATATTCTTTTAGCTTAGTGTAAACCGCAGCCAAACAAACAGCTCGTAGTAAAACTTCTATCTTGTATATCTAAAGGTAGGTGTGCAGTGCTACACGACTGCGTCGTACATTTATAAAAATTACACGCGCGAGTGAGCAAGTGTCTATGTGTACATTTAATAATTCGCCGTCGGCCGTGCCGAAGGCCGATTGAATGGAAAAACTCTCACACATATTCTTTCCAAATCCTTGACATACACCGCGTGACTGGTTTTCTTAAATATAGTAATGACACACGAGTAAGGGACAATTACATTCAATATTCTACTTCTCAGTCAAATCCATTAATTGATAATGCAAACGTACCTCGTACCGTTTTATGAATCACATTGAATGTCATCTGGAGGAAATTGCTCCAGATTGTGTGATATAAAGTTTTTATCGTTCAAAATATTTTGAGATTCTTATTATCGTTATTGTGTTTTATTTATTAATCTTATGTAAAAAATCTTTTTTTGTGTGAAAAAAAGAAATTGCAAAAATTGCATTACTTTTATTATGCGATAATCTCTCTGCGAATCTCATTAGTTCGCGATAATTAAAAGTACTATTGATAAGTGTAATGCATTATATGTGCAAAACACCATCTTGAAAGACTAATGTTGCTCAGCCATAAACTTCAATGCGCTTGCAACGTTTGCGTCGATATGGTTAAACGTTATTTTAATCACACATCAAGTTCTCAGAGACGCAACCTAAGGTTTTTGTTTCTAATATTTTGCCTCAAATTGTTGCACAGTTCAGAATCGTAGACAAATCTCGTTTTTATCTACTTCTCGTTTTGAAAAAATTTCTCTCACACTATAGTTCTGCATAATTGGACAACTTAGCGCTTTCTAGTTTTTTTTTTTTTTTTTTTTCCCGATTACGTCGATAATTTATTCACCTTTATTATCTTCCTGAGTGTGACCGCTAGCACCTGGTTGCTGAATATTTATAAGAACTACGACATTGTCGACTGTCGCGCTTTACGCTCTATACATATACATATCTACATTGAGCATATCACCTATCCGGTTGTCATAAATGGAGCTGATAATTCGTGATGGGGTCGAAGTCTTTTTGATGAGTGGAATTTAAGGCCATCACATATCCCCACAATTGCATAGCGGTCGCACAAGCCTCCTGTATCTCGCGCACCTCCTCGAAGTCCAGGTCGGCTCGCCAATGGAACGGCGCGGCTTTGGAATTTCGGAAGGTGCTCGACACGCCGCCCACATCGTTTTTCGTATGCGTATCCAGAAATCTCTTCACGTTTGCGTGAAAGTTCAATCCGTAAAAATCGAAAAGTTCCTTCACATGTTTGTACGGATCCACAGACAGATCCTCGTAGCGCACCACTCTGTACGCACATATGCAAGAAACTAATCATTTATAGCAAACACAAGTATTAAGTTCGAATAAAAATTTGGCGTTTCACATAAAGTGAAGTAAATTTTCATGGAGGAAATAAATGCCGTACAGATGTAGTTTCAAAAAACATCAAATGCAATTACCTGAAAGTGTGCGGATATTCCTTCGAGAATTCCACCGCCGCGCTAAAATCTGACACCATATCGGCGCAAACTAGAGCCGGATCGGAACAGTCAGGTTTGGCGGGACACCATTCCCTGTGCTTTCTGGATTGCAGAATACCTCTCGGGTCGCGGACGAGCAGAACCAATCGCACTCCTAGTCTATAAATAAAAAGAAAAACACATGCGTGTTACATCTTTCAAATATTTTTTTAAATACTTTAAGAAATAATGTTTATCACATTATTTCTTACTCTTCGTCGGCCAAGAGCTGCTTTGCCGCACGCAACCTCAGTCGCACGAGCTTCATCGACTGAAACGGAAAGAGCCGACAAAATTTGTTAACGAAACGCGGATCCCAACAGATACGTTTGTGCACCTGGCACTGCTTCCACAAATGCGTGTTGTGATTGAACACCCAAGGATGTGTCTTTCCGTAATTCAGGTACCGGTCTGCAGCAATTGAGATTGTAAGTAGTCACTGAACATTACTTTCACAAGCGAAAAAGAAAAATTATATAAAATTACCAAGTTCTTTGTATTCACAGTTCAGCAGAGAGACGATTCTCGTCAAGGACTCGTCGGCGAGCGGCGATTCGCGAATCTGCACAATTCCGTAATCGAGCAACGGCTCGTAATGATAAAAATTCGCTGGATGCGCGTTTATCACGTCTCCGAGAAACGTGCTGCCGCTTCTCCAGCTCGTTAGAATTACGCTTCTTATAGGCTTTCCGCCCATCTCCATCACTAGATCTTCGAGTTTGCTGCAGATAATGAAATAACAATTTGGATTATCCCAATTTTTTCCAACACAGCAAATTTACGGAGGAACGTGTCATGACATTTTTCGCACGCATAAAAACTTGCCTGACATTTATCCTGTATCGTCCATTTGGATACTCATAATTTTCCATCTCTCTTCTGATCGCTCTTCTTTGCTGATCGACCACCTCTTGAATTTCAATGATCGTACCATTTTCTGTGGATCCTGTAAAATACGCCTAAAAGATAAAAAGAATTTGATCAACTAAGCAGAAGTGGCATGTAACTGCTAGCAGTATTACATAAAAATATTAAAAGATGCTTCAAGTCTCAAAATAAACACATTTATCTTAAATAAGTAGACACAAAAAATAGCTTGGATTTTTTTTTCTAGATTCAGTTACATAAAATAAAAGACATAACATCCTTGTTACATTTAATGAGATCGGATTTATACACGTAATACGTATGCAATTTTACTGTTAGTCACCTTTATCTAAACATTTTTATTATATGTAGAAACTACATACAGTAAATATGTAGTTAAATGCCATGTTAGATAAATTCCATCCATATTACACAAGCAAGTAAAGCGAAAGATTATTTTCAAACATTACTAAAAGCAGAGAAGTTGGTGAAAAGGTACGCACACACATACATATATGTTATATTAAATTAACACAAGTAATTTAACAATCTGTTTAATAAACTTTTTATGATGATTGAAAAAAGATAAAGAGGAAATGCGTTTTATCGTACATTATTTTATTATATTTTAGTTAATAACAGTAACAACAATTAATTAAACTTTTGTATATAAACAATAAGTTCTACAAAGATTATAAATTAAATAAAGGATTACAAACATATCTCACAGAATTAAATGTATCACTTGAGATAACGAAAAACAAATGCTGAAGAGAAAGCTCTAATTACACATTTCATGTGTAAAAATTGCTATGTGTCTAAAGTGTCAATATTTATGATAAGAAATTCTAATGATTAATAACAACAAAAAATGAATACAGTAACTAGTATAGCATTCAGATCGGTGTGCATACCTGGCTTACCGTTACTGACTCTTGAATTTTCGTGGTCCGTGGCCTTATCTCAACATCCTATATTGAAGAAGAAAGCATTGCAGTTTTAGCGGTTTGTTTTTTATTGCGCGCGTTTCGATAGTGAAAATGCCACCGATGTAATCGATGGTCTCTCTCTTCCTCTTTCTCACTCATGTTAATGTTTTTTTGAAAATATGCGCAAGAGTGCAGAGTATAGCAGAGTAAGTACCCATAAGATTACCGTGAGATTGTTTTGTCAATTGTTGAAAGAGTGAAAGTGTCTTACTAAAAAAAGTGCTAATCTACGGAAGCATGCTCACTCAGATATAGATACCATATCACAGTATTTACACATGTGTCTGACACATGTTTTATAACAAGATTACAATCGAGACTTTTGGAAAAGACTTACATTACGTTCGAATACTTTGCAAGCAGTGAAAGTACATCATTGTCAGTTAACTACTTATCACAAAGAGAAGGTAAATCACAGCCTTTTTTTTTTTTAAAGAATTTTGATTTCACAACCCAGTTATTGGCGTTTATCCATTTCCCAGAGAAACTTGATAATTGTTTTTACATTAGAATTATAAAAAAATATATACATGTCGTAATTATGATAATTTACAAGCCCGTGATAATGTGTGTGTGTGTGAAAGAGAAACGGGACGAGAAATAAAAATGGGAGGGAAAGGAGAGAGAAAGCAAATAGTCGATTTTCTTTTTTTTGTTTTCTTTTTTTTCTTTAATAATAGTTCTGTTGCGAGAGTATGTTAGTGTGTAAGAGATGGATATAAAAAAGAGAGTTAGGTGCAAAAGTTAGACTTTACCGTCAGAAAGAGCGTGTTTGGCGTGACTCAATTTAGAGCAATCCCCACCTCCGAATTTTTACTGACCGATATCATCGGCTGCAGTCGATGCTCGAGGTAGCTGCTGTAGCGCTGATTAAACGCTAGGAAGAAGATGCAGATGGACGCCAGGCCTACCAGACCATAGAAACTCAGCCGCTTCGACATCCTTATTCCTATAAAGCGCAGGAACTTAAAAAGATAAACACAAATTGTGTACACACACGAATTGAAAATAATGATTGTGGATATATGCGGTTGCACATTGATAAAATGATTTGTAATGAAAACATGCTGTGACTAAATGTCTCGTAATTTCTTTTTTTATCGTAGACACTTTTTTATATAAAATGTCTTATCGTAAACACTTTTGTGATAAAACATATCTCTATGATGTAAAACAAATATATAAGATATTTCTATTATATAATGAAAAAAATATTTCTACATACATTTTTGTAGTAAATATACGCATTATCGTAAACTTTCTTATTGTAAAAGTTTTTTCAGTTTAGCAGCTGACACAACTTTAATATGACACTATAATGTATCTTGACACTCATTTTAACAAGCTGTTACAATTTTACGTTTATTAAAATTGGATCGAAAATCAATGATCGAAATGTTTTCTCAGCTTATTTTATATTTATTATCTACTCACTCTATTATCGGTGATTCATAGCTCGTAAAATTTATTTATTTTCAATTTAAATGAACACTTTTGCACGATTGGCAAGCATTCACGAGATTCGTCTAAATTAGCGCAATTATTGCAATTGACTTGTTAAAGCCACACAAAAAAATTACACGTAATGCATATTTAGCACTTTGCTTTTATCAAAAGCGCGTGGCGTACAACATTTAGAACAATTAATCTTATAACAACAATCGCGCGGCACACATGCAATTAATGATAAGAGATAATAACTTCATCATCTACGGACCGACGTTTCAATCTCTGCATTCATTAAAATTTCCTTTGTTGGTTGCATAATCGCGATAAGGAGAGCAACAGCGAAAGAAATTAAAAATTAAATAAAAACACTTGGATAATAAAAGCAAAGTATTTTTTTTTTGTTTTTTTTTTTTTTTAATAGTTTATTCGATCGATAACGGAAGCCGCGATAAGACACGACCGCGACACGAAATGATCAATTGCAATTTGGAACGCGATTTGTCTCACCTGTGACACGGAACTCGCCGTTAAAACAAATCCTGGTCATCGTTTATCTCCTCCTCGATCACGCCGACGAAAATAAATTTCCACCACGTAATCCGATAGTTAGTTTCGAGGTATTTAATTGTTGTTACCTCGAGACGCAATAAGAACCGATCGAGAACATTTGATATCTCTTTGTAAGCGCACGCAAAAAACATTCATCTCATATTTAACGAAACAAACGCACTACCTACAAATGAAATTCCGAACGTATTGCATGCTAAACGTTTTTATCGCGTGTTTACATCGGAAACAAACCGCGTTGTGCATTCGAGCGAAAAATCGATTCCGTTTGCGCACCGCCAATAGAGTCTGCGTTAATTAAATTTTCCCCAGTTTGTTTTTTTTTTCTTTTTTTTTACTTCTTATTCAATAGCGCGTTGACCGTCCACTCCTGTCCGCGGTACAAATATAGACAAAGACTGGTATATAGGTCCGACTGCGGATTGACCTGGTGCGGTAGCCCAGTCGGCGACGAAACGCGAGCTCTGTGTGTGTCTCCGCACGTAACGCGTGCGTGAGCGGCACGCGTACCGAGTCGTAATGAATAAATAAAGGAGCGGGGCGGGCATTTCGCTCCCGGCAATGACTATGACGACAACAAACAACGATGATAGATGCGATCTCGTAACGCGCGGACAAACAAATATCCGCCTCCGTCGTAAGTACGCGAGAATTTTACCCACGCGTCAACGCGATTAGCGGGCGATAAAAGCGCGGAGATGTCACATGACAGTTCCGAAGGGAGGAAACGAAAAACGGGAAACGAGAACTTCTTGTCGTCGCACCGATGAATCACTTCGACTGTCGATCTTTCTCCTCCTCTTATTATCTTACCTCGTAATCGCACTCATGTAGTCGCTAGGTATTCGGCCGAGTGATGATGTTCGTCATGCCAGGAGCGGCGGCTCAGTACCGATGGAACGGCAGCAGGAATCGAGCGCAGCCTCGAACCGCCTCGAGGACACAGATAACACGCCGCCGGCGAGCGACGCTCATCGTGGCAGTCGCTCCGTCACAGATAGCCCCGCAATAATTCACCGACGGATAGCCGAAGACGTACCGCTGCCGACTAGGAACCGCTAGAAATGGGGCCATGTCAATAGGCGGCCGCCATATTGATTACAATTACATATACATATATATAATTCATTATTGTTTACGTTGACATATTGATTTCAATTAACAACAGCGAAGAAATGATCTTGTGTCATTAAATACGTTGCGCATATGCCGAAGTAAATAAAAATAATCGTCGAAAAGGCACATGCGTGCGATCAGGGTTGACGTGCGTTGACATACAAGCGCACACACCCATATTATAGATATATATATATATGGGTGTTGCATAGATATATATATGTGTATATATGACGAATATATATGTTAAATATTAGAAAATAATTCTACCATTTTTTTTCCGAACGCAATTTGCGGGCGTTTTGCACGCGATCGCAATTCGGGCGTTACTTTCGACACCGGAACTTCTCGGAGTCTCTTCCCAAAATTCGGAATTTCACCAGCGTTGTCTCTCGTCGTTGTGCAATAACAACGCCGGTGGCAGCACCGTACGATCGCTAATTCGCGTCGGGGCGACACGTATTTCGTGTTACTACGTGAACTGCGTAAATCGCACGATATTTCGCACACGGCGACAACGCGACGAGGGAATCCGAACCGTTTTCGTTGAAGATAAGGTACGTATAAGTGTTGCTGTCCGCGCGAGACGAGAAACCGCGATCTCCCGTTTGCCGGTTCGATTGGAATAGCCAAGCGAAATAAAATCCCGTTCGACACGTTGGGATAAACAACGGAGACGCGCGAGCAATTTCGCGCGGCCAATGCAATCCGAGTTGACGTACGCAAAGATGGTCGATTCTGCGACCGCATCTGGTCAAATGACGGTGACAATCGCTCGTATCGCGGGACGCCGTTAACGAGAGCGAACAACGCGGCGTCTCTTTTTCCGGTCGTTCGAGCCGCCAAATTTTCAGGTAAATAGCGACGATACGTGTGCTCCAGTATGTTCGAGGCGGTACGAACGAGTCGGAATATCGCGCGTATATATATATTTCTCCCGCATCGGGATTCTCCCGGACCGGCCCGAATTTGTCAGTTTCGGCAGGAAAATCCGAAAAAAATGTGAAAAATAAGCGGTTTTTTTTTTCGGAAAATCGTTCGGAAAAACGTTCAGACGGTTTTCGTTCTCTCATCGTCGATTCTGTCGATAAAGTCATATGGGCTGATATTTACTAAGTGGGAGTGGGGGAAGAGGAATATGATATTTACATTTAAACCTCCCAGTCGGTTAAGCTCATTCGTTACTTATTTTAACGGTTTCTGAGATACGTGACAGTTGATAAGAACGCCGAATTGATTGGATTTGCAGGTAATTGGCCAGTATATCGATCAAAAGGTTTGGGCTATGAAAATGAAGATTCCAAATGGTGGATCCGGAAACGGATACTACGGACACGAAACAGGTATCACAGCGTCTTTCGTAGACAACAGCAATGATCCGGAGCCTGAAGTGCAAGCAACAGGTGAAACTGATTTCTCAGAATATCTGTGGATGGAAAATGAAGAGGAATTTGACAAACAGGTACGTTTAAATGCAGATGTAAAAAAAATTGCGAACGTACAATTTTATTCAAAATTTTCTCTTCAAGTTCTACCGATGTTTTTTATTCAGGTACTTCAACAACTAGAAGAAGAAGCATTAATGGAAGAATGCTTGGAGGCAATGTTAGAAGAGGAACGACAACATCAGAGAAATATAGACTCTTCAGTTGCTACAGCTTGCATGACTGAGAACAACGCAGCAGAGCTTTGCCAGCAACTGAACAGTCTGAGCATGCATGACGACAGTCTTGCCAAACAGGTAATTCTAGTATTTTTTTTTTTTTTTATTATTTTTTTATGAAAAATAAATTTATTTGACATTATTAATCACTATGTTCCATGCGAATGCAAATTGTTTTAGAGCACGCTAAATCCGGACGCGGCTGAATTTGTTCCAGCATTTCAACCGGCATCAGCATCGATTGTACCCGTAAGTACATCATCAGAAACCACGATCACGTATACAGAACCGTCGTAGAAATCTCCTATCTGTATTTATAATCGTCCCTCTCTGCGTTTTTAAGTCATGTTAAACCGGGCTACATGTAACAAGTAGAGTCCTATTTCGAATCGACAGTCGTGTTGCAAATTCGATGACTGACTGTATCTACAAAGACAAGAATGACTTGTGTGTATCTTATTCACGGCATCGAAAGGTAATGCTACTTACGCAACCCGAGTTAATATAACAGTGAAGTTTTTATAGACGAGAGATATCATACGTGATATTGTGTAGGATATATTATATGTATATGTTTTGCCGAAATATTAATGAACAAATTTATGTACAAATTACTTGTTAACAAAAAATTTTCAATTTGTATTTATTTAACATCATTGAGAAACGAATTCTTGCGGAAAAGAATGCTTTTGGCAGTTTAAATTCGCATATTAAATTTGTACACATTTCAAAATTGATCCACGTTATTTTTTGAAATGAAAAAGTGTACGTTCAATTCGAGATCTTGTTCAAAAATACGCAAAAAATACGTAAATCTTGCTCTTTATACAATCTACATTATATATCGAAATGTAAAAATTCTCGCACGCAATGGTAAAAATGTTTTACAAAAGATCTTACAGCATGATATATCCGTCTGCACAAAGAATACTTGTCTTAAGAGTTCCTTTTCTAATATTTATAGTAAAAAAAAAAAAGAAAAATGCGATGAGAGATGTTCACAGAATTGTTAGCAGATCATGTGTAGGAATCGCGCGAGACGCAAAGAGATATGTCAGATTTTTTTATGAATAATTTTCAGACAAGAGTGAATCACAAATCAAGTAAAATTTCAAGTGTTTATCGAATACTCATACAAAAGAGGGTGTGTTTATTTATGTATCATGTTTATGTTGTTATCGAAAATTCCGGATAAGGAAGATAAAGAATATCGCTATTATCGAGTCCTACTTCAGCATTCATTCAAAAAAGATCTCAAGCGAAAGTCTCACTTACAGGCTGTGAGGGACTCTTTTTACAATTCTTTTAGTGACACCGAGAATCAGGACGTTGCTTACTTATTTTGTAAATCAATTCGCGCGAGATAAATTTATATATATTTCGAAATTTTTAGAAACGTAGAATATGTTAGAATGTTGTAAACCTCTCTCGATTAAACATGAAAATAGGATTAAAGAAAAGACGGTAAATGTACTTCAAGGCGACTTGAATAGCAAAAAGGTTGATTTACAAAACTTTTGTTAGAGCATGCTATATTTATATATTCACTACTTACGAAAATGGATATCCCAGATAAACATGTGGGAAAATGGATCGTATTTATTTGTATATTTAATACTTTTTATCGTAGTTTATTTTTTATCACTCTATTGATTTTAGCCTTATGAAAGAACCTATAAACGTTCGTATATAAAAGATCGTATTTATTCAACTCACACATTTACACATAGAATTATATATAATTTGTAAATTTATAAATCAAACTTTTTGCAATCTAAGATTATGATAATGATAAAAACGCATTCGCGCGTGCTTACGTACGGTGTGATATCTGCCATTCTTTTTAATTATGAGTAATCATACGAATTTTTAATAAGATCTATATATATATATATTGTTTTTTTTTGTTTCGCGTTCTGTGTATTTTTTTTTGTACATGATAAATGCGCATTGTGTTTTTAGTCCCAACCCGGTTTAGCACGAACATAGAAACTGTGATTTTTAAAGCAGCGTTACTAAGTTTATCAAATGTTACTAATGTGTAAGATATATGGCAATAGTCTCTTTGTGAACTCACCACCAAGAATTTCTTGATTCTACTTTTATCACCCTTTATTTTTTAAAAGATTAAATAGCAATTATTCGTGTACACTCGATCGCAGACTAAAGTGGTAGCAGACTATAAAAAGTCACGACTTTATCGATGCACAACTTTAGAAATAATCATGTTTCCCACAATAATACGCGTTGTGTCTGTAAAATGTAGAGAACAAGGGGATTATAAATTTGCGATATTATTTTCAAGCGAAAAAACAACAAAAAACAAAAAAACAAAAACAAAAAAAAAACACCCAAGTCTAAGCAGAGACTGATTTCCTCATCCATTTTTACATCAGCTTTAATATATCAAACTGTATACTAGATCATATTCATCTTTTAATCATCAATTTATACAACTGGCTACTCTATAGATTCTGTGTAATATAGAAAATCATCAATGTTCTATCTTATAAGATATACGATATCAAGATATTCTGATAATATGCTAATCACACAATCTGTCAAATTTATAAAACACAATCTTGTTTTTTTTTTTCTTTCATTGCCTTTGAACTTCTCGAACCAACTTGCTAAAATAATAATTGAATCTCTCTCTCTTTTGACGAACATTAATTCAGATTCGTCCCGCTAAGTCTCTGATCAATTGTTTATTTGCTGAATAGAAAAATGCTATGGTTTATCTACAGATATTATATAAATGTAAAAGGCAATCGTGTGTGAAAAGTATATGTCATAAGTGTATGTATACATATATATATATATACATATATGTATATATATATACGTATATGTACATGTTACAGTAAGAGAATCGATACATGTGCAAGAGCGATTTCCGTGCTTTTACTTTAACATATGTATATCATCACTTTGAAATTGTACAAATTTTGATTTTTACTTTAACGTTGTTGTCAGATGTCATGAAGATCATCCAATTATACGTGACATAAGACATTACATCACAATAGACACCATGTGAGATTTGCAATGTGCACGAACGCCGCATAATATATTTGAGATCTAGATTTCTCTCGTCTCGAATCTTTTTGGTAATTTTAACGCGCATGATTTGCTATCTATCTATATATACATATACATATATATGTATATATATACGATGTGTAATAGTAAGAATTATTATTAGGCTATTCTAGATTTAAGAAACATGCAGCTGTATAATCCTTCTCGTACAGTACAATGTGTGAGGCAGTACTATAATAATAATAATAAAAAAAAAAAATTAAATAAATAAAAAAAACAAAAAACAATTAGCATACAAACATAAATTATCGTAAATCTCGTTGCGATTATATATTATACGTACGTATCTATGCAGTACTCTCCAGAGAAAGAGTGCGAATGTAGTTTCAGATTCTCATTACGAGAAAGTCGACTATTTTGTGTGTTTATATAAGAATAATTGTTATCTTCCCTTAGCGTTATGTTGATCAAAGGAAAAAAAAAGTACAAAAACAAAATGACATAAAAATGTAATCTTCACACTTTCTTCCGGAAGAATAGTATAGTCGTTATTCTACGTTGTTGTATTATTTATAATTATATATATATATATATATACAATATATATATATATATACATATATGTATATATATATATAAAACTACAATATATATATATATATATATAACTTCGTGCAATGCAAATTTGTATTGTAAAGTAGTGCGCGTATATGTGTGCATGTACATGCATATACACAAATATACGTATAGATATATTAAATTTACTACATACAGATAAAACAAAAATACTTTTATATATTACAATAATTTAATGCCTTTCGTCACACACACACAAACACACACACACATACACACACACTTAAATTTTTGCATTTGTGGTTTTTTGTGTCCGCTCTTTATTTTGTTCTGTAGCATTTAACATGTAGCGTTAAATTGAAATATATAAACATATATGTATATGTATCGAAATGTAGATACAATTTAGTTTTTTAATCCCACATTAATCATAATATGGAAATAGAAACGCTCTGTCAACAGTTTTATGAAAGAATACATGCTGAGAAGAAGAAGAAGAAGAAGAAAGAAGTCAATGTGAGAAAAGCATCACCTTGTATTTGGCAGCATATATCGAAGGAAGGAGATTACAATGTCTTAATCTTAAAAATAATTTCAGTATAATTAATATTTGTAATATAATAATATAAAAAAAGTAATATTTCAAGTCGATCGCTTAGTATTTTAGTACATTGGCATCTACTTTATGCACAGTAAGTTAATACTTCGCTTCTATATGAAGAATGTGTGCTACGTATATAACAGTATACAGAGTGTTTCTAAACTGAACGTTTTAAAATAAAATCAGATATATCTTACGTAAAACATCAAGCTAATAAATTCAAGTTTCTAAACATATATTTGGCAGGCAATAAAATATAAATGTCAATAGTTAAATTGCAATTTTTACTAAACCTCGTACATATCAGTGCATTGTTTTCCTACAAATATAAGAGGGATTATGTGAAATATATTAGTTACAAGGAAATGAAATTTTTTTATATTTAATCATTGTTACATATAAAAAAAACTCAGTCGAGAATATAGGAAAATTTGTGTAGAAATCCTTTTACTTATATATTCTTTTTTATATAATTATATGATTGTAGATGATAAGAAACAACTTTGAGACCATTAACATCATTAATACTTTGATGTATCTTATTCGAACTTCATCACATGTTACAAAATACGGAAAACATTTCATGGTTTTTTTTTTTTTTTTTTTTTTTTTTTTTAATCTTTTGGCCTTTCACTCGAACTTACTATTGTATTTTATAAATGTTAAAGTAATACACTATATTTAATGTATACTATCGATATAAATACCCTCTTGAGATATTTAATTAGTAAAAGTAGTAAAATTGTTAGACACGAGAGTTTAGTGTTTGTTTTTTTCATTGTTGCAGTATCGACACACAAAACGAAAAGTGAAATCTGTGTGTTTTCCTCGCATACTTCTTTTCATTCAGTTGTTCGTCATACAAATATCAGAAAGAATATATTTGTTCGTAAAAACAAGTTCGTAATTATATTTATATATTTATATACAAGTTAATATAAATACTTAAGCCTGCAGTCTCTCTTGATTTCGGTACAATACTGAGTCAATTCATTATTAGGTCTTATTTATCGATCTTATATGAGCTTGATCAACAGGAAGTGTGATTGAGCTTCTGAAAGTTTTCCCACACGGTAAAAGGACAATACAAGTTCAACGTTGTGAGATATTGCGCGTTTCAAAAATATTACAGACACTAAAAATAACTGTTACACAGTAATATAAAAAAAAAAACATCTGTTATATAAAAAAAAAATACAAATTGATAATAAAAAATATTTTGTTTCCGAAGAATAAATTATGGAAAACATATTGGGAGAGTTTTTTCAAATTGTTACACGGATAAATATCACTTTTGTTGTCTTATCACTATTATTATCCTTATTAAAATACTGCAATTGATAATTAACTTGATGTAAAACGCTAACGCGTATCTTGATCTATAAGTGTCGAACGTGAAATAAAAACTTGTATATACGAGAGATAATTGTACGATCTTTCAAATTCACTAAACAAAGTAATTAATTAGAAAATCATTGTTCTATTTGGGCCCTTTGAATATTGAAGATATATATGTATAAATATACGATTGTGTATATACGATTGTGTTAGCTTTTTTTTTTAAGGTATTTATCGCGCAACGATACAGTTCGAAAACCGTTTATTTTGCTCAAACACAAAAATAGTAAAATAACTTTAATTTCTATGCAAAGATCACTTTAAAAAACAGCATTAAAAAACGCTTAAATGCAACTTCGGATATGACGGACGCTTACAAGGTCTTTTGCTTGGTACATAGTTTAAATTGGAAGAGTAAATAATAGATTGTACGCGACAAATATCTTAATTCATATTATTGATAAATTTTCTTTCTTTCCAAAAAAAAGTTCCATTGGTTATTCGTTGAGATTATACGTTTTTTTTTTTTTTATTTTACTATTGTGTACTCGGATAAGGTCCAGCATGAGTGACGGACAAACAGATATCCCGACATGATTCTTCAAAATAATAATTCGATCAAAAGATGTGAAAATGTAAACTGAGAAATCGCATTCCTCTCTGTTCCGATAAGAGTCTGTGTACGACTGTCGGACCTTAAGAGAGAACTAATAATAATATATTACGTATATATATTTTATATACATATACATATATAAAATATATAGTGTGTACCACACGTAACGTTTGTATATAACCAACAGAATTATTCTAATGGCTTGCATTTTAAATTGCGTCAAAAATAAAAACAATATCTTGATTTTGCAATGCTTGAAAGGTGATGCCATGTAATTATAATATATTATCTACTGTGTGTTTTTATTTGTGTACTTATAAGTTCGGGAAAGCTTATACGCTCTCGGTGGGACTCTGAAATTCCGAGAGCGCGTGTATAGGATTCTGCACCTTTTTTTGCGAACCTTTGCGTACTTTCGCCCTCACTTCTTCTGGCCTCTCGGGACGTACCAACGGTTTCTTCTCCGGAGCCTTCATCTTCCATATGACGATAGGAGACTAATCGAAACAAATGATAAACATGTATTGGTATTAATATAAATATACTTTTTTTTTCATAACTTGGTGCATTGTGTCGTGCTCGGGAAATATAGAATTTACGCTTGACATTGTAATTAATATTTATTTTTTTTTATATATTCGTGATGAGTGATTAAAGTGGCACATACTTACATACTAAAAAAATCCACAAATATTAATGAGCGTTAGCGAAGAACGTTACGAAATGTTGTTAATAAGCAGCACTATTTACTGTAAATTGCCAAATAAAATAATAAAACTTACCGTTACCGTGGATTGTCGTGGATACTTAGTTGATGCGACGTAGGAAGCCTTTACGGTAAGCACGACGGCGTTCATTAAGTTTTTGGCAGCCTGTATGAGAGAGGTTGCACTGTCTAGGCCGGAAACAATCAGCTCACCACTGATATTCTGCACGTCTGCTTTCACTTTACTCGTGATGTTCATCTGATGACAATAAAGCGCTATGCGTTGCAAATACGCCAGGAGATCTTTCTTCGTCGAGCTTTCCGGACACTGATCGGCAATCTGCCTGGTCAATTTGTCCAGCTTCGTGCCAGCTTCCGAGATTTTCTTCGCCGCGTTTATCACGTCCATCGTTGTCTTGAGAGGACCTCGGCCGCGAGTGAAGTCCGTCATCTCCATCATGATCATGCACATGTACTTGGCCAGAACGATGATATCATTACCGGCGTCGTCCCATTTTGCCACTTCCTTATCGAACTTGAGCTTCTCGCTCTTGAAGTATTCAACCTGCTGCAGAATTTTCTGCTTGTCCTCCTCCGGCATTTTTCTCATCGCCTCGCGGGCGGTTGTAATGCCACTGATCTCCGGATATTCATCCACGCCGTGCTCACCTGTCTGAGCGCTGGACTTACTGCGCGTCTCCAATGTATAATGTTCGTCCAATTCTACGTCTTCGGGATCTAAATCTTCGTCCGCCTAAAATAAAAAGAGAGAAGCCAACGAATTGAAAACACGATGAGAAGAGAATAGTTGCGAAAAACTTGTAAATAATCCCGAGAATTTCTTTCATACCCTGTTCATGAGCACAGCTCGTCTAATTTCACGAACTCCGTCGTAAACAAGCCTGGACGCGTCAATGAAATCGTTCTCGTCCACTTCCTGCGCTGGATTGCTGCGTAGAGCGTTTACAGCTTCCTCTACTCGTTGTTCGAAGTTGGGCATTACTTGCTTTCTGAGAACCTTCACCGCTTCGAGAACTCGTTTGGTGTAGATGCACGGCTCGTAGTTGTCCATCTCGGCCTGCACTACGTTGCACACTCTGGCCGAACGGCCGAGTATCGCGCCCGCGTGTCTGTCCAGAGTGTCGGCGTCACCGGGTCTCACTTGTAACGCCAGCACGCACTTGTTAACGTCGTCCAGGATATGATTCTCGGAAACAGCGAGAAAATCATCTATTGTCGTAATATCGTCTACGGCCTCCGTCAGAACGCGCATCTGATTCTCCCACGCCTGGCGAAACACTTTCATGTTTTCTTTCGCGACGTCTGTGTTACGCGCCGCCCAGACACGGGCAGCGTTGATCACCTGCGGGCAGAGATTCTCGATTTGTGCCGCGGCATAACGGACCATCTTTACGCCGTCTTCGTTGTTGGACATGCTGCACACCAGATTGGCGACCTATTCCAAGGCAATGAACAATTCTATTTTTTATTATTATAAAAAAAAAAAATATACTTGTATCGAAACACAATCTTGTAACAAAATATTTCGAAAGGACGACATTTTCCCTTCGAGAAATTCTATAAAAATAAACTCGCCTCAACCAGTTTGTTCGCGTGTTCCGTGAAGATGAGCGCGTACTCTTCTACTTCCTTGACCCAGCCTTTCTCCGCCGCTTCGTACAGAGCCTGTAACGGCGCGTTTGTTTCCAGAAAACTGTCTGACACGTGATCCACCACGGCTTTGCGCAGCTGTCGGCGAAGATCACGGGTCTTTCTGCACATGTGATCTATCGCTCTCTCCAGGCCTTCAGATTGTTCCTTAACTCTCATCTGTTAAAATGTATTTATTACAAGATTGATTACGCGGGGAGAGAGATTCGTCGAGACTTTTATATGTACTTTCAATTTTTACAGCTGCTCGACATTTCATATCGTTAGTATGTTAGTTTCAACTCGATTTGTATCGCAAAAATAAATAGAAATGTATTATAACAAACAAAAGTAACATGGGTGAATCATTAGTGTAAATATATGTACGTATGTACACACATATGTTAATAAAAATGTTTCCCAGAATATATTACTCACACTTTAACGTGTGATATTTTAGCGATGTATTTGCAGCAAGCATTATTTACAGTAAGTAAATCTCGTGTGTATTTACAGCGCATTCTCTAATATTCTCTACACTCCTCTAAGCTAATCTATTGTTTCGTTCAGCATTTTATAAATTTGTACTCAGACGGTTTTTGTTATTTTACAAGTAACTACCAAGTAATATTAGTCGCTCAATGTTCATATAAACGTGTGAAAAATTAAGACAACCAAGTAAACAAATTGCGGGCACACAGCTAATGACGATCTAACGATTAGTGCTGGTTAACTGAACAAAAAGTATGCAACGCGATAGAATGTGAGAGATCTAACGAAATGTGTGTAGAAACCCGCAGAAAATACTTCAATAAATATGCAACCAAAGTACAAACAAAAAATGTTGGATTACATCCTTCGCATATTTACCCGTTTCCCACCCCGAGCGCGCTGTAACTGGCCATCACCAACAAAAACAAATCAATAGAATATACATTTGTTTTCATACGTTTTAAAAAAAGAATAGATCGTGTGTAGAAATGATACAAAAATTGTTGGGTACAATTTAACACATTGTACATAATTAACAAAATTGTGTAATAGCTAGACTCTCTACTTACATTGTTCATGTATTCGCTCAGAAGATCCTGAAGCGCTTGTCTAACGGCGTTGCACTCGGCGACAATGCGTTCTCTGCGCTCGTCCCGAGTACACGACGAGTCCGCCATCAGAGCGGCTCCACTTATAATACTCTCCAATCGTTCCTCGAGACTCGGCCGTGTGCGAACCTCATTGTACGCGAGCGGCGACATGACCATTCTCTCGTCGAAGTCGTCCAACGCGGCGGCCAGTTCGCCCGGACCGTCGTAAGGATGTTGACTGTCGGGCGGCGTTTTTCCTTGAGCAACATCATTTATCGTGTTGACAGCCTCGCAGACTTGCTTCAATACGTAATCCCGATTTGCTTTGGCCGCCGCCAGGTCGGGATGCTGCACGAACACCTTGGACGCGGTAAGCAACATAGTGGAATGCTTTTTCAAAACCGCCCGAGCTGCCGCCAAGTCGTCTCTTAACTGGGGATCCTTCAGTTCTTGCTGGCGTTTGGCCGCCTGTTGAATCAATTCTGCAGCGTTCCTGCCGAACTCCTTGATATTCTGAATCAATTCGCCTTGCGATGAGGCATTTTTCAACTTCTTCAGATCGTCTTCGACGACGTACAACGATTTCAAGAGCAAATGAACGTCCACCATGTCCGCCAGTATAAGCAGACGCGTCACCGCTGACAATAAATTTCGTGCGGCGCGCACCATGTTGCCGCGTTTCAACGATGAACACGGATCTTCAGAGAATTCCCTGTATAAACAATTTACATATTGAACGTATAAAATAGTATGATAGGATATATAACACTTTGCAAAACTGTATTTTAAAAATAAAAGAAATAGTACCTAGCAGCAATACTCATGGCTGCACCCGTCTTTCTCACTTCTTCCACAGCACTTAACATTTCTGCTGTTATATCTGGATTTTCATAAGCGATCTTTTCACCTTTTTCAATAAAATTGGCAGTTGCTTTTTCTACAGTTCCAACAAGCGCGCTAGCTCTCTTTGACTTTCCTTTCTTCTTTTTGCTTGGACCTTTTGTGTTTACTAATGTAGTGACTTGGAGCACCAATGGCTCCAATGTCTTCTCTACTGACATGGTTCTTATCTCCAAGTTTTTGGGATCCCATTTCAGAGTAATTGGTCCAAAGTGGTCAGACATTTTTGTAGTATTAATATCTACTCTACAAAACAAAATATCATATCATGTTTTGTTTAAAATCAGCACTGCTTAAGACATCTTAAACAATAATTAATTGGTATTATTTAAGACATTTAAAAAAATAATTAAATTGTCTAAGAGTTATCCTCTAAATAATAAATTTACTTTCTATAAACTTAGTGAACGATATATTTAAAATAAAATTCGTATAAGTCCAAATGACTCATCAAAAAGTAAAGTCCAATGGGAAATAACACAGTTTTTTGTGGTATCAATACAAAGAACTTTCAATGTTGTACTATCAGTTATGTTGTTATCTTCCACTGACCTTTATTTCTAAGTTATATTTGAACTTTTGAAGCTATATCTACTTTATCTCTTCCGATTGTGTATATATATATATGTACTTACACATATATATATATACATATATATTTTATATATATGTACATGTATATTTTATATATATATATATATACACGTGCATAAAAACTTTTATTAATTACAGAAGCATCATTTCCAAAAAAAGAAATACTTTTCAAGCCTAGAAATTCATTTGTTTCTAATTAAATTTTTCAGGTTCTCATACATTTTCTTTGCCCTGTGTTTATTTTTTTAAACATTTACAAAAAATGTGTTTAACATTAACACATTTACTTTGTACACAACAAGGAATGCTCGACATTGAAATTACTCGCGAACAGAAACGAACAAGGCAAAACGTGTCGGTCGTTAAAGTAAATACGTATCTTCGATCATCTCTCTCCCGATTTCAAGCGTGTTTGGCAAAAGTGTAAAAATTCGAAGAGCTTTATAATAATGACACACGCATATTTTCTTCTCGCGAGAGTTCGATAGATATTGAAAAGAGAATTCTTAACGCGCACATACGCGTCAATCAGGAGCGAAAGTAACACGGGAACGAAAATGAACTTGGCCTACCTGCATCAAAATCGAGAGAAATATCGTAAATTTTCTCGCGTTGTCAGTAGCGGCGAGCTCGTGCGCGACACGACGTTTCCCGTGGACACATTAAATGGTTAGGACACACTTGACAAACTGCTCGGATTACACCGTTGCGTAAATTCGGAATCAACGTTGTCGGTTATTGGAGGCGCCTCATCATCTCTTTGGCATTCGCTTCTGTTCGCCTCTCGCTCGCTCTCCCAAGCCTGACGTCATTATTTCCGCTGGACTCGAGAGATACAGAGCGCGCCTACGCCCGAAATTTAAGCCGCGTTTTCGACGCGACGACCAGAGAATCAACGCGAATGGCGAACAGATCGGCGGCTTTTGCCGCATCGATTCGTCGATATAGTCATCAATGGTAACCAATCAGCGTCTTGCGCTCATAGAAACGAGCCGAATGATTTTCCCGAGAAACTAGGCCGTCTTTGAATTCGCGATTCAAATTGCTTATCACGTAATGACCGCGCACTTCAAGCAGTGCGATGTGGCTTTTGCAAAATTGAAAAGAAAAACAACAGCTAAACTATTTATCAGTTTATTTGTGTGCAAGTCAGTCACAAGTGAAAGACGCGCCGGTCAAGTTTACGAGCTCAACGATGAGACAGATCTTATTAGAATCAATTTTACATGCGAATCGCGGAGATATAAGAGCTAATAGATAATTTTTATTTCTAAAAATCCGCAATTCCAGTTGCGGTGCGCGATAAACGTGTTCGATCGATCGAACATATGGCGCGTTTTGCTTTGCACGTATTTTCAATCAAAACAATACGTTTGTGCTAGATATTCATGCGAAATATAAATTTTTAAAATTAATAATAAACAAAAAGAAGATTCTTCGGGCTCTAAAATCTTTAAACTAATGAATGAAATAAATTCGTATTAAGAACGTTAGCGCAATTCATTATTTTAATTTCGAATCATCTGCAAATGTTCGCTGCGTGGATTTTGTTTAAGTTTTCGATTTTGGAACTTACAAAAGAGAATCGAACGAACGTTTGCCGCGGCGCCGCAACTGTAGACACTTAATTTCTAAACACTAGCCACTAGAAAGGCAGATCCGATTTTGATTTTCACACTCGGTCTTTCAATCTGCCTTTGAGGATTCTCGTGCTCGACTGGCGAGCGGACAACTCTCGTGTGCAGGTATATGCGGACGCAGTTTACAGTCTGGAAGGATTGGATCTCCGCATCAAAAGTTTTTTCTTATGTATGCAAACTGCATTTGCACGACGCGGGGAAGAAATACAGATCGCTATTACAGCTACAAATCTTTCCTTCGAAATATATATATATGTATTTTTTTTTGTTTTTTTTTTGTTTTTTTGATCGCTAGTTGTAACTCATACGTACGGCATATAAGCGCATAGTGTTCTCGCTCATGCTTATTTATTCTCGGATCGACAATCTGAAAGAGCTCGACCTCTTTGTTATTGCTACATTTTTCAAGACGAAATACGCACTGGAATCTATTCGTTTTTTTACGTCAAACTGAGAAAAGTTTATTTTATTTTTTTCTAAAGCTATCTCATAATTTCACGTATTTCACACACTTCTCTTTGTATTATTCTGATTAAAAACAGTTTGGAAATGTGTATTGAGTTATTCTATCGCGCTATATATTCATACATCTTTTTAAAAAGACTCGAAAAGTATAAAATGTACAATCGAGCGCAATCTCTCTGTTTTATAAATCGGATGTCGAGCCGAGAATTCCAAGTCGGCGCAAAATACTAGGCGAAGAGAATATATCGGGCAAATGTCATTCTTACATTTAAATCTTTATTGTAACAGACCGTTGTTGAAATTTTATCGCGCACACACTATTTCTGTTGCTTTCTTTTTATTTAACAAAAAAGTTTTCTGCGTGTGCGAAGAGATCAGACCTCTTTGATGGTATGTTAAAAATGATGGTATCTCAAAGAATGTTCGGCTCTTTCTTTTCCTTCTTTCTTTCACACAACGCAGCCACGCGACATGCAGACAAAAAAAAAAAAGGCACACGCACGCACGCATACACCGCACACATTTCTTGCCTTATTTCCGCCGCCTCACTTTTATGCACATAGCAGATTGATCGAAGTATGTCATAAAACATATTGTACAAGTCGAGGCGTTATAACAAAATTCGACATAGACTACAACAATAATAACGTTCTTACAACATGCTTATTTTTTACACACAGTTATCTCGCTTGTCACTCGCCGCTCGTCCGATTTGATAGAATTTTTTATTAGGACAAGGCGTATACGTCAAAGCTGACATATTATCATTCACCGGTGTGACAGAAGTTAAATCGGACGCAGAGTTCGTCACGCTAACATAATCTCTTACCCTCTCGCTCTCTCTCTCTCTTTTTTGCATATATTTAATAGTATTTATATAGTATCTTACAAGTGCTTTTTTTACGCACTTTTTTTTCTTTTTTTTTTTCATTAATGCGCGTTATATACGTAAGCATTTTGCTCTTTCTCTCTCATTTTTTCTCACTCACTCACTCACTCGTTCGCTTACATTTCTCTTTTATATACAGAAGTTTTTTTCTTATTGATTTTTAGAGTATTAATTAATAGATGATAATTAGCACATCTATCTATGCTGTAAACGATTGAAAGGTTGATCTGTTCTTAAACGCTATAAGACTAAAGGTTTTTCTTCATTATTTATATCACATTTTTTAATATACATATTATTTCTCACGCTTATTATTCTCGTTATTCTTAATCTACTATGGTCTAGTAAACTATTTCACAGTTTGATGCGATCTCTCGTCACCTTAACAAGATTATTTACACGGACCTGTTAAATCGTTCGAACTTGCATAATTTGTTTCCTTCCCTTTTTTTTTTTTTTTTTTTTTTTTTCACTTTTTTCTGTACACTTCTATGTATTCCAGATCCATTCGTTAGCTATACATTTCTGGCGCATGCCACACAGGACAAACACTAACTATCATTGTATTCATTGCACAGATTTGGTTTCGACGTCGGATGAAAAACATTTTCATTGAACAATAATGTTGTGTGTGTTGTTGCACAACTTTATTGACTAGTACTACAGAAATCCAGATGTTTGCTCATTAGTTTCCATTGCAAGCTGAAATTTGTTTCTCGACCCAATATGATATGAATAATGACCCCAATATATTTTCAGATATATGAAGCACAATGTGCAACATTATGACACTGGACTAATTAATTTTATATAATTGTGTATATTTTACTTTCTTTTCTTTTTTCTCAATGGAAGATAGACAATTAGTTTTAACAAAGAAATTCATACTTTGTATTTCAAGTATCAAGTTTTAATGTGAGAAGATTTGAGGAAAAAAGTGGCTGCAACGTAAAAATCTCCAACATGTAAAAGCTGTATCGTGTTTAAAGAACTCTCTTGTGTCAAATTTACTTCTGTTAACGGAGATTGTTAGATAGTGACGTGATATATAAAAACCGAATTAATATAGTCGGAGTGCACTTATATGAATGTGTGATTTCATAGTCCGTTAAGGCACGCGTTAACATCTCAATTCGAACCGCGTTGACGACGGTATCTGATCAAAATAAGAATTATTTAGCATGAAATATATATATAAAATATATATATATGTATATACGCCAGCCAATGAACCACTACAATGCAATGGCAAACGGAAATTTTATATATACACATAACATAAAAAGAAAATAATGAAATTATAGCAACATCAAAGTATATAATAATATGATACCACATTATTTTAGTGTTCTTTACGAAATTGCATAATTTCCAAAATCTCTTTCCGGTATTATGCAAAGATATCGTCACGTCAAATAAATGTAATATAGAAAAAAGACCGGGAATCGTTACACAATGCACACGATAAGAGAATATAACAGTTTGTAAATCCTTCCTATGACGAAATCAATACGAAATCAATGTGTTTATAGCGAGCTACAATTTTTGAAACGCATAACGAATGGAAAAGAGCAAGTTGTGTATACATATACGTATTATACATATAAGATAATAAAAACATGTATAATATATATAAGAGATATGTATATACATATAATAAATACAAAGGAATAAATATACTTAAGTGTATTAAAAATCTAAACTATTTTAATTTTTTTTTTTTTTTTATTATTTTCGATCAGATAAAGCTTCTCTTCTGGATTTTTGCTGTGTTATGAACATGAAATAATGTTTTTGCTATAATGCTAATAAAATTAAACAGACAGAGACTCTCTATACAGAGTTCAATATCCGTCCTCCACAGCCACACTTAAACTTATAAATCATAGAACTTGAAGAACTCATTATAATCTTCAACATTTCTCACGCTGTCCGATTGCTAAATGATCAAACCTTCTCAAAGCAACGCGTACTTTGTTTTTTAGTAAATTATATAAAGCTTTTAATTAAAAGTTTAATATTTAATCATTTCAATTTTTTTCACCATGTCTATTGCAGCAATGTTTTATAAAATCTAGCGATTTTTTCTCTGTTTCTTTGTTTTTTACCGTCCCTTCTTTCTCTACCAGTGACAGTTTAAATATTGTTTTATGTACATGGAACTTTTTCTTATTGCAAGTTAAAATTTTTTATATTACGACACAAGATCTCTTGCAAAAAAATTTGGAAAATCTTGAAGTAATATATACATACATATATGTATAAATATATGTATGTGTTGTATAGTACATATAATATAAAAACATTTTAAAAACGTCAACCTGTCAAATTAAGTTTTAACAAAAAAGAATTTCTAATTAAGAATCCGTCATATACTACATACATGCTACAAAAAAATGACATTGATTGTTTTTTTTTTTGACTTAGAAATATATGAGATACATAGCTCATAACACATAATTGTTACATTTCAATCCAGTGCCTCGCGTGCTCAATTTGTTCACGCCTAAAATTTTTATAAGTAGAATTAAAAAAAAACAAACAAAAAAAAAAAAGAAAAATTAGTAACTATCGGATATACATCCATTCGGTGGCGCTACAGTCCAAGTCGGACCTGGGTCTCATACATTTTGGATTTCGTAACACTTTTTCTCTTTCTTACATTTGTCATTATATATGTACAAGATTCAATATCTCATAAGCGTAAGAAATCTACAGGGATTCATTTCATTTCGGAAGTTACTTATTTTTACAGGAGAAATATACATCGTTCCATCCTGAAAAGACGTCCATCTCAATTGATCTCTCTCTCACTCTATCTCGAGAGAGAGATATTATGATATATGTGTATAGTTCATTTAAGAAACTTGATAAAAATTTTCTTAAGTAAACTTAACATTTAATTTATACGTAAACCTAACTTGATTATTTCATCTTCGTATATATCACATGCACTATATACGCTGCGAAACAATAAAGCGATTCTGCAGAAAGAAATATTTTTTCTCTTACTTTTACGTTTTGCCTACGCAGATTCATAACGTGCGCGTTCTAATCGTTACAAAGTTACAGAATAGACCAGCAGCCGTCAGCAGCCGACCGATCAGTTTTTTTTATATCGTTTTTTATATATCGTTTTCTTTCAGTCAGTAGCAACCGAAAAAAAAAAACGATAAAAGAAGACACTCTTTCCTCTCTTACAGAATCAAATTTATTGCTTCGAAGTGTGCGTTTTTTTAAGTGTTTATTTTACATTTTTTGAGCCAATTGCTTTAAGAATTTTGACTGCCCGAATATTTAATTAGTTATTCAAGATGCACAAACTTCTTCGGTGTTAAAAATAGCATAACGGACAAAGATTTTACTTGTATATATGATTTTTTTCACGATATTAAATCATTTCACTATCGTATCTATAACGACTCGCCGATCCTTACAACAAAAGAAAAATCTACTTCGGATGAATACTTCGGATAGATACTTTGACAATGCCAGATTTCAATATTCCAGCATGATCAAATTTTTCTCATCTTTCCTTGATTCTGTCAGACGGTCGAGTTCGAAGTTGACGGAGGTTGCGTATTAGGAGCTGTTGTTGACGGGGGCGTTGACGCTGACGGTGAACTTACCACAACGACCGGTTTTACCAAAGTCGTAGTATTGAGATATTGAGCGTTTACGAGCGGCATCTGTCCCACGGACTTGAGAATCGGCGTAGTGATCATTTTGCCCGCAAGACTAGACGGCGCGAGAATGTGAGCGGTTACTTGGTTTCCTTGAGAAACAACGGTCATCGGTGTGACAATAGGAGTCAAACCGGACAGGGGCGTGTGCTGACCGACGATGTGGGCTATACTTTCTGTAGATGGAACGTTTTGCATCATTGTCGAACCCGGCTTGCCTGTGGCGGTTTGAAGCGACACTCCCGCGTGACTTAAAGTTAATCCTGCAATTACAAAATAATAAACAGATTATTGTAGCTTATATGATGCTGCAACAATGTTTAATGTTGCAGCATCATATAAGAGTGTAAATTTTACACTCGATAACAGGGCAAATTTAGCACATAAATATACGTACCATTTGCAGGAAGTATATTTAATTCCGCACCACCAGGAAGTCTTGCTAATTCCGAGCCGTTGCCTCCAACTAGTGTTACACCGCCAACCATCTTATGTGTTGTCTGCGCGTCTCCCGTTCTTATTCTCGTTTGAGCGTCTGTGTAACAAAACATTTTTATTAAAGAACAATAAACAAACAACAAGAACAAAGAACAAAAAAACAATAAACAAAAACAACTTCAACGCTTTAAAGTTTAAAATCTGTTTATAAATTTTTATACTCACTTGACACATTCAGCGCGGGAGAATGCGTGGCAAGGACTAACGGTCGGCCTTCGTTTCCCGAGTGTACAAAAGTGACCGGTCTGACATCACTCGCGGATGACTGCACGGCCAACGCAAGTGGTCGATCGTTATTAGACAGATTCGAGTGCATTAACGTCACTCTATTGTCGTTGGCGGTGGACGAATGAACGACGAGTGCTACAGGCCTTGCTTCATTTCCCGCGTTCGGTTGTACAGCAATAAGTGGTCTGGATTGATCCGAAGAATTTTGTACTGCTAACGTTAACGGTCTAGAACCTTCGTTATTTCCGGTGGTGTGAGCAACTAACAATTGTCGTGTATCACCGGGTATCACCCTGAGACCAGGCGCGATTTGTTGCAATGTGGGTACAATAGTCGCAAGACCTTGAGTTGTGTTTAACATTTGAGCGTTGATTGGCAAGTGCAGCTGATGCGGTTGCTGCACTATACTTGTAGTGGGTGCTGTGGTGACCTTTTCCTAAAAAACAAAAGTACATATGTACATAAGTATATAATATATTTATTATTGTATCTCTTTTGTGTGTGTATCTGTGAGAAAGATAAAAAAGTACATACCTGCGTTAAAGTAGGAATGCTAAGTGTGGGTACAGTTCCAGAAGTCGAATTCATAGGCGGACTTTCTCTAGAACTCCCTCGTGCATGATTTAAATCTTGCGTTTGACAAACAATACCCGTGGTCGTGGCCTGATGGATGTTAGAAGTTGTACTGGTGGACTGCTGTTGTACAACTTGAGAAGAGCTAGTCGTCGTCACGCTGTTCAAGTTGCTCGTATTGTTGTACCTCGTGCCATTTCGTGGTAGTCCAGTGACATCCATCTCCGTGTTCTCTAAAATTTGACAAAAAGCTTTTTGTAAGCTATAAAAGACATGTCGATAGAAAGTCACAGCACAGCAGAGCTTTTTTTATGAGATAAGAAAATTATATTACTTTTCAATGCATAATTTTTTTTAAATAAATAATAATCTGATGTTTTACCGGTTTTTGCCAATATGTCCGTTTCTGTATTTTGTTCCAGTAAAAGAGAGTTGATGTCAATGTGATCCCAATTTGTGTTAATTTCTTTCTTCAATGCTGCCAGTTTCTGTTGATTAAGAATTTTTTCTCTAGCAAGTCTTTCCATGTCATGCTCCATTTCTCGTTCTCTTTTTCTCAGTGCCTGACAAAACGCATTCTATTTTACAAACACATTTTATCTTTCTCTTTTCTAATAGTCACATTAAATTTTATGTTACCAAAAGAAACATGTCTTCCCATAAAAATCTGTTCGTATTATATACGTGACGTGATACTGATGATGACCACGCGAAGTCGGAATTTTATACATAATTCCGATACTAATGTTAGTATCGGAATACCTAACTAATGTTCCTAATACAAAAACAAATGCAATACGCACGAATGTAACCAGAGACGGAACGATACACGAGAAGAGTAGTTGAAAAATATCTGGCTAGAATCGGATCACACGAAGTACAAGATAAGATAATACGAAGAAATGAAAGGACAAGACGAGAGAAATTTTCTCATGCGACTGTATTTCTGTAATATGTTTCTCGCGCGTAAACATATTAGAAATACACACGTAAACTGCAGTTTCAAAAATGGAGACCCTAGATGTTTTTGCATATTATTAACTTTCTTTCGCATCAAATGGATACCTGTATATATTTGTTCGCTGCATGCAGAATGGAGAGATTTGAAGACTTTTTTTCATCTTGAGAGGGTAGCTGCCTCTTCAAAAATTCAAAACATTCTTTGAGATGTGCTCTACGGTTCTTCTCCAGCTTATTGTGCACTTCCCTTGTGCCAGATCGGATTACGCATTGTCTATATAAAACACATTTGATAAAATGTTTTGGTTTTTTTTTTTTACATATTATTAATCCTTTTGGTACGACTACAGAAAAAAAAAAAAAAAAAAAAAAAAAAAAAAAAAAAAAAAAAATAAACAGAAATATATTTATAAGAAATGTGCGTGAAGATTGTCTGAAGCGCTTATGTGATGTTAAACAGCGCATTTCGCCGTACCGAAAGGATTAAAACATACGACACATACGTTTTGCTAAATAAACAACATACATATATACATACGTACACACATATATATACGTACGTACATACATATACATATGTAATGGATTAATGAGTTAATTTTACAAGAAGCAAAAAGAGAGCAATGCGCAAGCAAAATATTAAAATAAAATTGACTTTACATTAATGAAGTTTTTTTATTTCAAATTTTATAAAAGGTTAATTAATAACAATAGAAATCGCGCAATGGCAGAAGTGGAGAGTGCTGCAACTGCGGTTTTGAAATTGAAGACCTCGAAGCCTGTAATCCACTGGTGTAGGTGGTAGTTTAAATAAATATTAATGACAAATGATTGTTAGGGACGTTTTGAAGACGAGGTCTTCAATTTATTTTTAAGATTTATCTTTAAGCCGTTTTATTTTACTTTAGTATCAATATTTTAGTAAATAAAATCTAAATTCAAAGCTATCCGCCAAGCGTGTATAAAAGAAGGAAGCATTTCCAAAAACCAAATCTCTGCGTTGGTATTAATAAAACAATACACAGATAGGCAATTAAATATCTAAATACAATCCTCTTTCACGTGAGACGCGTAATAGTCTTTTAATTCGTGCGATAAGTCTTCTAAAGAGAATTAAAGGTAGAGAAAAGAAAAGAAAGTTTCGCAGCTATTAATTCTATCGTTGTATGGCGGCGCGATCTTACCGGCGTAACCGCTACTACGCGTTATCGCCGAGCCGACGCATCGTGCACGTGCCATTCACCCTGGACACGTGCACGAGTGTAAATAGGTATAGCGCAGCTTGTAGCGTAGGCAACGACATCGCCTGTGCACGTCGAGAGGAGAAGAGAGAAGAGGAGAGGAGAGAAGGTGAAGCGTGAACGTGTGAAGCAACAGGCTGACATATCGACTCGCAGTGGAATATGCTGGTGACGGTGCGTAAATTTATGTCCATAGACTGATGAAGGAAGAAAAGGAGGAAGCAGACAGAGAGAGAATCGCACATCAGACAACGATCAAATATTAACGTAACGTAAAAATAAACAATTATAATCTTAATTCTTTATCACTTCGCAAGCAGATGTTATTTTAACAAAGATTTCAATTACGCAACTAAATCAAGATTAAATATTTTCGTGATAAGTTAGCTTCAACTGCCGCATGAATAACGAGCTCATTCAAGCGTCATTAAAGACCTACGACAAATCTAAATAATCAAGAGATAGCGAAACAATAAGGAGAAATAAGAATAAAAATTAAATAAATAAAAAATAATAAAATTAAAATACAGAGTAGCAACACAAGCTCACCCAGTCCGATGTTTCTTATTGTCGTGGCTCGCTTCGACATCAACGACGAGATTGCCCACACATTGAGCCTGAGCCTGATTTGGATTGTGATTCTCCATGTAATGATTGTGTCCACTGTGGTGATCATTGTGATGTTGTGGTTGCGATTGTTGTTGTTGTTGCTGTTGTTGTTGTTGTTGTTGATGTGGTTGCACATTCATGTTGTGAGAATGATGAGACGTAGAATGAAGCGAAGTCAGCTGAATGGAACATGATGTTGAGGATGGCGACGTGATTCGATTAGGTACCATAGAATCTCCTCCGGATACAATCGTCACATTCGTCCTGTTGTTTTCGGTTTTTAGCGGCGGTTCTTCCTCTGAAAAAACGATAAAAAGGCTTGAATAAAATTTCGACTTTATCCATATGTTCACACAGTCATCGAGCAACTATGTTTGTTTTGCAATACTTCGTTATCGAACACGCGCGAAAATAATCTCTCCGGGGATTGACTTCCAGAATCGCGCGCAACGCGGCGCGATAAATTAGCGCAGCACGTGTGCAACACGCATACGGTTAACTCATTCATGTGCGCGAGTCGTCTTGGCAGCGGCTCGTCGCATAGTTCGTCGCTTCCTAAATCTATTCCTGACGCCTGAAAGACGCGCACAACATACCTAAATACGTATTCCGCGAGAGAGTGGCAATAAGTATAATAAGTATTCAAGAGTATCGAGTCAATACAACTCGTGCGTGTGCATACACTGACGGGAAATGAATCGCATCGTCGTGAGGGGAAGGCCGATTCCCCTTCTGCGTGCCATTCTCTTTCAGCCGCTGCATGTCGGTCAACCGACTCCAGAGTAAAACGACACAGCGAAGGTAGGGGAACTATACTACTCTTCCTCTCGCGCAATGTGACTTATTTCTCGACAGTGTACAAATAGTTCACTCACGCAAATTCTCTTTGTATATTTTTATTTAATTTTTAATTTAATTGTTTTACTTAATTTTTTATTTAATTATTTGGTTTTGATTCCACACCTGACTCCCGAGATGTTTGACCTGCGCATACTTTTAATATTTGATAATATTTTGTTTATTAAGTTAAAACAGTGTGCCATTGAGAAATCTTCTGTTATCTAATACTTAATCATGGAGTGATTGTTAATTTAAGTGTCACCAACTGAAGATGACTTAGAATTAAAGAGTCAAAACATTATTGATAGAGGAATACATTTAACACGTTATTTGCATTACGCCCTAGTTTCAGATTCATATTTGCCGAATTCATATGTTTACTTAATTATTTGTTTTCCGGTTATTTCTGACAGTTACGAAAAACGAATCTGAAAACTAAGAAAATTTCAATTGTGATACATAAGAGATATGCACATGCGAAGAATCAGTATCAGTAAGGATGATCTTATAAAGTACAAGTTGAAGTGATGGTTATAAAGAAGACCAATAAAAAAAAAACGTTTTAAATCTCCAGTTTTGCTGCGGTTTTAGGACGAAGAAATCTCACCGAATAGATAGTGTCGTATCCACTTTTTTTTGGGTGGCGATGGGATCCAGTCGGCACTTTGTTTCGACGATTTCTCATCGTTAATGATGTCGATTATACCGACGACCTGCGTCGGTGTCGTAGCCGTCGTCGTGAGCGGCGACAAACTCCGGTTCGCACCGGTAAAGCCGCTCACAACGTCGTTCGCCTCATCGACAACGTCGATGCCGACGACGGCGTCACGCGCGTTAAGACTCGCGCGTGATTGCATTATTGCCGGCGACGTAATCCCGTCTGGCACTAGGAAAATACCCATCTTCTCGAACAAACAAAAAAAAAAAAAAAAGAAAAAACTGCCGATTAGAATACGCGCGACCGTGACTTCCACTTGGCTTTTTTCACGAGGAAAATCAATCGGTCGCGCGTTATGTTCAGTTCTCTGATATCGCAATCATTGGTATCGCGCGAACGGCACAGCCGTCGTCGACGTGCTAGATGATTTAGTTCTTGCGATGAGCGCCGTCCTGCATCGGATGAATCCGACAAGAGTACGAACGAGAAGACCGCGCGGAAAAATGCAAAACGCGCGCAGCCAAGAGAGAAAGAGAGAGAGAGAGGGGTCTGCGATGGCGGCGGAGACGGCGGAAGCGGCGGCGGTGGTGGCGACGACGGAGGAAGGGGAGAGACGACGGCGGCGACAGGGAGCGGACGATACGCATGCGAGGTCACCCGCTCTAGGAAAAATCCGGACTTTCGAAACGTGTCCGTAACCAGGTGTCCAGGAACTTGCACAGATAGTTTCGAAAAGGTCGCACCGCCCATTCACCTCATGTTCGTCGAGGACGATCCTCGAAGAAACGTCTTTCGATGCGGACTACTCGACAGAAATTACGTGAAAATCAGTCGTCACCGCGCCGTTCCGGAGCAACTTTATAAGTGCACGAAGAGAACAATTTGCAAAAGAATTTTATAGAGAAGAGAAACTGTGCAATTCGAAGTTTCGAAGAACTGCGGACACTGTTTTACCTTCGCATTTTACATTACTCTCTCTCTCTCTCTCTCTACTTTTACGTGACTTTATAAGAAGAAGTTAACATATGCACACCGTGTATCACCGTCTCATTATCGTGATGTGCATCTTATTTTTAAAACTGCAATTCGGAGAATCGCGCGCACCGGCTGATCTTGTTCTAGATTAGGCGATCGCGACCAACTGATCGTGCGATCGTGTGGTTTTCGATCGAGCGAAGGCCGGATTGGCGATCAAGCGAAACTCATTCCTCGTGAGTCGCGAGTACCGACTGGAGCGAGTCTAAACTTAAATGTCCGTTGCCGCCTCCAACTTGAGGATGACGTACTCGTGCCTCCTTTCTCACCAGACAGCAGTCGTGGAGGTGGCAAATGGCGCGCACTCCCCTCTCTATCTTTAACAGTGACATCTCCGTTCTCGCGGGAATTGCTTCCACTCAGCAATCTTGCCGCGGATATATATATATATATATATTCTATCCTTATCGTACCAAGAACTTATTTTGCGGTACACCGACACTTTGCCACTCTAGTCAAGCGTATCAAGTCGCTCATGCTGCGATCAGGAGCTGCACGCGATGATATATACTCCTAGAGTCAAATTTATCCAGGTATACATTTTCCACGCAGAGAAATGTCGCACCCGATTTTTACACTGAACAGTCAATCTCGTGCACAATATGTGCAAATTTTTGTCACAACTATACGCGCAAACATACTCACCATCGATAATCAGCATATTCTCTTCACAAAAAAGATCATCTTCTGGGCGTTCTCTCTTAAATTTGGCCCCTAAAACCAAACAGAAATAATCCACTTGTATTAAATATTTCAAAGATTTTTTCCGATTTATGAATAAAAAAAATAAAAAAAATAGTGCATCTATCTTATATCTCAAATTTAAAACTTACATTCTTCCTCATCGAGATAATTAAAAGGATCAGGTAAAGATCTCTCTTGACTTGGGTCAGAAAACTGAACAATTGGGTCAGAACAATTTTTACTAGTTTTTTTATAGACCTCTTTTATTACAGCAAATTCCGTTCTCCTTTTTTTTATGAATTCTTCAAAGAGAGTAGATTTCTTTTTTCTGTTATCTTTTATGAATGCATCTTCTTTCATTAAAGTACGCTTGCTGCCTGATTTGAGCGATTGTTCTTTACCTGCGAAACGATAATAAGGACATTGCAACGCACATAAATATAGAAAAAGCACCAGAACGCATTTTTTTTACACGCGGCACTGTGTCTCGTCTTCCTGCCTATCCCTACTTATTCAAGCGCATCTCTCGGATCGTCAAGGTGGCTGGTGAATCCACAGGTCGATAAGATATGAAAAATTGAAAGAAGCGCGTCTCTCCACGTGTTAGCTCGGCCAGGGAGAAGGGAGAGGACGAAGAATCCCCCTAGAAACGGCTCGGGGAACAAGAGGTTGGGAGGGAGATGAACGTGGTAGGGATAGCGATGGATCGTATAAACGTGCGGTAGGTAGGGATTGCACGAGTGCATGAAGATGGGAGGGAAATTCAACTCGTCGAAGTAGCTCTGTCTCGCTCTATCCGACCGTTCGCCGCCCCTCTACACTGGCAAAAGAATCGGCAACATCGCAAATTGATCAAGACGCCACGCGGCCGACGGTGCTCAGGGTGGGGATTTAGCTGGGAATAACAGGCGTGCGCATGTCAGAGGCCGGGTGTCCGCGTGTTCACCGGCCGTTGCTGACTGCGCTTTGCACGCGCGCTCCATTCTGAGAGAGAAACATTGTACACATGTTTATATCAAAATAAAAAATTATTACAATTAAAAATTATTATATCTAAAATAACATTTCAATTTTTTAGATTACTTAAAGTTATGAATGAGCGAGCGAAAGAAAAAGAATCACTTCCGTTGTATTTGAATTAGAAAGAATCAAGACCTAGAAAAAGACCTATTGTGTCTCCTCTTTCAGAAACAAATGCAGAGAATGCTAGAACGCGTCACGAGTCATATATAAATTTCTCTTGCAAAGTTTCTTGATGCAACACGACGTAAAGCACAATCGCATTCGCGACATTATAAAGTGGGATGCACAGTCTTAAATAGCCGTTTAACACACGTTGAACTTGTTAAATTGCTCACCGTTGTGTTGCCGGTGCAACACGCACAACACGATAACAGACCGGATGCGCGGAGATAAAGAGCAAATTACGGCGTTTAAATCATCCGCATTATAATCGAGGTCGTGCGCGCGCGAGTGGCTCTCGCAAACTTTTCCATCTCGCAAGAGGACTCGAGTATGACCTTATTGTACACACACTACGTACAATATATGTAGCACGCGATTCATAAGATATAAATATAAATGAAATAGAATGTGTGCAACGCCGTTTACTCTTTCTTGATTTTTGACTTTTAAAAACTACTCAAGTTCTCTTGGTACATGCTTAACACGTGATATTATCATATATGTAAAATATCGAAAGATTTATGAGATAAACTCCGAGTTTTACAAACTGATCTTGCACGACATGTTATAAGAATACGTTCTAAATATAGCTGATTTTAAATTTACATGAATAAAGATCTTTGTATTAATAAATGATCATAGAGAGAAAAAAAAGAGAGAGAGAAAGAGAGGGAGACCTTAACGATCACATGTGCAAGTAGATGGCGCGCTTGTGAATGAAGTGCGAGAGTAGCTGCCGCGCAGTAGTTTCAGAGTCAGTGACCGAACACAGTCATGTCCTCCGTCACACCTCCGTCCTCCCCTCTAATCGCTCCGCCATGCGGTCGCACACGCGTGCGTACTCGGGGTTTACCAACACCATGTCTTCTGTAGCAGCACCATGGTCACAGTGTTTCCTTTCTTTTCGTTCGTCTTGTATCGCTTCATCTTTCCCTTTCCTTGTGCCCATGACGATTCGACCTCGTCAAGTACCTATGGTACTCCTCCAACCCCCACTCAAATAACTCGACTTCCGCCACCCTCCAAGCTTCACCCGAGTCGCTTGCTTTCTCCTCCCTCTCTTCTCCCACTTCCTCACTCCCATTCCTACATCTTTCCTCTCCATCTTTCTCTATTTCCACTCACTATTTCTACGTACAAACGACTGAAATACAACTCCACGTTTTGATTCTGGTACCACGAGAAGAGAAGATTCAAAGCATGACAAATCAACCGAATCTTTCAAGTTCCCTTTTCATTCAAAGGTCTACTGTACTCTATTTCTTTTTGTCTTTCTTTGCTCCGTAAAAACTCCTCATCTATAATCATCTCACTTTCGCGCGCTACGTCATAAGAAAAAATTCCAGCATTTTCGATGTTGAGCAATAACTAACCGTATAATACATCCTGCAACAAATAGTAAAGAAGCAAAATTATACTGTCACACTATATAGCAAAGCTTTTGAAATTAATAAAAAAAAAAAAAAGAGATAAGATAACCAGCGATTTCAGTCTCGTGTGTCATTGCGTTTGGCACGTCCGCGCAATCACGCACTCTCGTGTGCGCGATTTGCGAGGATTCGTCTCACAGGATTGGCGACCGTTCAAGTCGTTGACCCGGAAAAACGGCAATCGAAGGAGTGCACGACGCTGATGATCCGGTTAGTCCCGCGATTATGATGGAGAGCAACGCGACTAGACGATTGACTGATGTAGGCTAAACGCGTTTTCAGACGCGATACCGTCCACCGGTCCATTAATTAAAATAAGAAGAAAAAAACATGTTAATATTCTCTCTATAAAACATCAAACAGATAACACGTCCACATTTACAGTCCTGGTAGATTGTGATTTGGACTTTTTCAAGATTTTACGTCTATGGATTAGTGCGTTATTTTCTCAACATGTTTATCGTAGTTGAGAGACACTGCTGCGAGGTAAATCACACCTAATTTGGAGGCAGCAAACGCGATGGTTACCGCGTCATGTGTGCATATCAGTGTTTCTCAACCGAGCAAGCCTCAAACGGCAATTGCCGAGGGCGTATAAAGCATAAACACACGTATGTAAAAATGTATTTGTAAGCACGTTGTACCTGCTTACAAATACATTTTTAACGTTGTTCGAGCTGATTTTGCTGATTCATCAACCAAGCTTCCCGTCTTATCACTTCAGATATAAATATTTGGAGATAAGACAGTGCACTTTACGCATAAAATCCGTCACTCATAACAAACTCAAATCAAAGATATTTTTGCAACTGACGCATTCATGACGTTTTTTTATCTCTATCTTTATCTGTTGCGTCGAAACACAGAGTGCGTGCAAAGATCTCTTAATTTCTGTTCTCTTTTTATATGCAAGAATTTGTGATAAAAACATAATACGTTAAAACGCGAGAGTTGCAGTGCAATGTCGCTATACACGTCTCCCTGTGTTATAACAACGCGTCGTGAAAGGTCGCGCTGAGAAGCAGCGCGTGGTACTCACCACGTGGCTCAGTCGAAGTATAAGTGTGATTAGAGTGGGGCGACGCGGACGGGAACGAATGCTGGTCAGAGGAAGAGGTGGAGGTGCTTGCGAGACGCTCCCGCTTCTTCTCCTCTTGTTCGACATAGTAAGCTGCTTGCAGCAACGTTTCCAGGCTCATCCTGGGCCCAATATTCTGTTTCGTCGTGTCAGACGTAGTAGGGAGCCGGCGAAGGTGGCGATGATGATGATGATGAAGCTGCTCCGAATCTTTGTCTTCACTCGCGCTTGCTGAATAATCGTGATGCTGACTTCGCCGCATCAAACCGGCGGCGTTACGGCGGTCGCCGACGCCGCAGCCGCCGTCGGTTCTCGACGCCGGCGATGAATCGGCAGGACCAAGCGGTGGTAAGCTGCTCTCTTTTTTTCTCCTGCTGTCTGCCGCGCCTGGCAACCTGCGTGCAACAAGACAGTAAATGTACTTTTACAAAGTAAAAAAGTACGTTTTTTTAAAAAAAAAAAACAAAAAAAAAAAAACAAATGACTTTTCCAGGTACACAAACTGAATGAAAAAAAAAAATTGTCACGCGACGTTCTCACCTGATTAGAGCCAACAAGATAAAAGAATTTAATCTCAGCCCATTGTTTAGAATTTTCGATTATCGGACTCGCGGCGTGCGTCTAGAGGATGCGGTCCGAGAGATACACGTTCCACAATATTATACATCACGTGACGTACACGCGTGACGTAACGCAGTCGCGCGGGAAGCATTTCATCCCTACCCCGACCACCCACACTCGCACCGCGCTCTTGCAACAGCATCGAAGCAAAACGTGCGCCGGTTTGGCGCAGGCGCATCGCGTCCAAAGCTTTTTCTGCAACGCAGAATGGCAATACGCATCGCGAGACTCGCATTACTCCGGCGTCGAGATTCGCGTGAGCAGATTTCGAAAAAGATCTTCCGGAAGAAAAAATTTTATATCTATCCGAAAACATTACATTTTGTTCAGAGAAGATATGAGAGAAATCACTTTTAAACACGTACACATTACGCAGAGAGTATACTAATTTTATACATACGCACATATACACATAAGAGTTTTACGTTACACGAGATTTTCTTTTTTAAAATTCTTAAAACGCAGTAAAACTGAACCGAAGTTGATCAAGAAGAGATCAACTATCCTGAAAAAAAAAAAAAATAACAGTCAGAAATCAGAGGAGAAAGAGAGATGGAAAGAAATAAAATTCACAGATATCGCTCGAAGAAATCGCGATAAAACGAGGACTTCGGAGAGGGAAGCAAGTATATGTATGTACCTCGGCCGGCGAAATCGCGAAAGCGCACGATGTCGACGACGTGCGATCGCGCTCGCATTCTTCGCGGGAGACGTACGCGGGGTCGGACACGCGAAAATAGTGGTGGGAGCAAACGCGAGGCGCGACGGTTCGTAGCGATTGACCAACACACAACAGCGAGCTCGTCGGGCGCATACGCGGAACGTTTTCGACGGCACGGCGGCGGCACGCGTTCCGCGTTGCGGGAAAGCAGCGAAAAGTCACGAAGCGACACCCGTGCGATCTCCAAAAACTGACAAACCGCATACACGTTGGAACGGGTCGACGATACACGCCAACACCGGCCAATCGCGACAATTGCCGTCCGTGACGTCATCGGCTGGCCGTTGCGCCATTGGTCGGCTCTATTATGGATATAGGAAACACGCCACGCAACCACCTCTATACACATGTTAATTAAATAGGCGCTAGTAACGGAGGAGATAATGGTTCGCTGAGGTTCAACCACGTTTATTCTTTCTTTCCCTCTCTATCTCTTTCGCGAGCTTGCTCTTTCTCCTTGTCTCTCGTGCGCGCGCACTCCCTCTTTCTCTCACCTTCTCTCTGTCTCCGTCTACAATCCCTATCGCTGTTTCTTTTGACCGGGCGTGGTGTACGTGATTCGAGTAAAAGAGAAAGGTAGTCGCAAAAATAGAGGAAAAAAAAAAAAAACGATGAGAAAAATTAATGTGCAGTTTCGCAAAAACTTACAGATTGAAACACGTCTTGATCTTGCACGTCCCGCGCACACAACGATCCTGACCCGACACTGCAGCGGTAAATAATCGTTCTTGCTCTCTCTCTTTCCCGCTTTAAAATTCGCTCACTTTATTCTCTCCCCCTCTATCTAACTCTTTGTCCCTCTCTCTTTCTCTCTCCCTCTCTATCTATCACTCCTGACGACGTATTTGTGCGATTCTGCGAAGAGCGCGTGGTCACACTAGTGCTACTGAAAAACGATAGACTGAGGGATTGAGAGAACGTAGACCGACCGTCTCATCAAACCGATACGAAGATGCTTGTCCGCGACAAGCTTTATTCTCTCCGAACCGTTTCGAAGCGCGCGGCGAAACGCAGGTTATAACCTGATCGATCTAGCGCGTGGCGGTGGCATTTTACAAGTGCTGAAACCACTGCGCATCAAAATGCCATGCCTGCTTGGCCACGATTCACGTGTCCGGGCACCGTGCCGCGAGCCAATCGTCGCGCGGTACGTGACGTCACTCCCGCTGTATCGACGAATGAGCGCGGCCCATGTGATGCAGCAAGCTTACTTGCTTGGGCGTGTGTGTAAACGTATCGTGGAACTTTCTGCCTGTTTCTACCTTCGTTCGCTCGTTTGCCAGCTTTGCTCATTCGGCTGCCAGGTCGTTATTCGATAGTCGCGGTTCGTCGTTGTCGTCGCGGGTCGTATCGACGATCGGCCATCGAATACCCCGTGCACTTCGTCGTCGGCGATCGTTTCCCCGTCTTCCTCGTTTTTTTCTCCACGACACAAAATGCTCCGTTGATGTAAAACTCCTGGATTTTGGTTGTTTTTTTTTTTTTTTTTTACATTACGTCGCACACGCTCGAGACGCACGACACGAGATGCGAAGGAACGCGCGAGACACAAAACACATCCGACACCCGGCTCGCCCGGGCAAACACTCACTCACGACAGCAGCGGCGAACGGCGGCGCGTCACTCTCTACCACCTTTTGTCACGTTCCTTCTCTGTCACATGGATCGTACGCGCGACGTTGCCAATTCTACTCGTCGAGGACGAGGAGGAGCCTGAGGAGGTACGTTCCATTGTTTACTTTTGCGAGCGCACGCGTCCACGAGGACGCGTGAGGTGAGGTGCACCGCAGCTGTCAAAAATATGAATCTTTTTTTTTTTTTTTTTTTTGCACAAAGCCACTTGTCAATTGAGCGCCTGTACGATCGTAGGATCGATTAAAACGTGAATTACTTGTAAACAAAAACAAAACGGAGAAAAATTATGTATGAAATGTTATATGTAAAGTCTGAGCAGTGATAATAAACAAGTTAGATTGTTTAAAAATTACGTCGTAACAAACTGTTTTTAACATTAACATGTTTTAAAAATGTGTATACACATTTGTTTACTTGAGGACACATTTTTATTTACAAATTTTTCATAAAATATGATACACATACACACGCACACACACACACACACACACATATGCACGCACATATGAATCAATGTTATTACATGAGTGAGAGATATTTGCAAATTTACATATTGTACACAAAAATTTTGTATGAAAGATATTGAACACACAATGATTCTGTACAGAACATTTGTATCCAGTTAAATAAAATATTTATTCCAAGTTCACATCTTTATCTAAAATATTTATGTTTTAAAATGAGAGTTTGACTATAACTCTTTAATGTATACGAATTATTTTTAATTTTATATAATCAACTACTAGATTTGTCTTTCAGGAACAATCCTTGTTATCTCTTTCTCTTATATTTCTCACAATATAAAATGTACATTTCAATATAGATGATATACATAGTTATTCATAATTTGCAACTTGTATAGTAATTTCTATACAAAACTTAAACTATAACAAAACTACTAGTTATCAATTTGTTTCGCAATATAAGCACGCAAACAATGAGAAAAACAACAATAATATATTCCTCTTATGTGAACATTATTCAATACAACAAATCATAATTTATACTGTATGTATACATACATACACGCGCATACACATCTAATTTGTGACACTATAACTCAAAAAATCATAAATCTTCAGAAAATAACTTTACACAACTTTTGTTTAATAGAAACATATAAAGTGCAATAATTGCTCCTCTCTCTGATGCTTTAAAAACTGATATTATTCAATACACAAGAAGAAATTGTATGCGGTATGTATATCTAACATAAGATCACCTATTGGCAAAAACTATTCTTTCTTTGGGAACAAATAATACAAATGGTAATTTTATATATGTAGATTGAATTATCTTAGTGTATTATATTATACTCTGTCAGCAAAAACATAAATCCCTAATACTTTTGTGTGTATTCACAATAAGGATGATTTACCAAATAGTAAATATGTGCATCATTGTGAGTCTCATCAAGATATAAATTTTTCCTTAAAACTTTTGTATTCTCACGTATATAATATAGTAATTCTCTTTATCATGAAACAATTATATATAAAGTTCATAAAATGGTGTTTGATACTTTTTAGGTCCATGTAATATTAGGCCAAAAAAAAACAAAACCTTGTTTAACTAGGGGCTAAAAAAATCATGAATTTTATAATCATGAGTTTTTTAGAGCACCAGTTTATCATATTATTTCTTTGATAGAAAAAAAGAGAATAAAAAAACTTGATAAAAAAGTTTTAGCAAATAGTTTACACAACCATTGTCACATGTAGCAATGTTGTCAAAGATGGAAAATTACACACTAAAAGTTTTGACGAGGAAAGAACTGAACCTTGAGAAGAGTTGATTACATTGTGTGTATATATATATATATCGTGACTGCTGTTACCGACGCAAGTGGCATCAACCATCAAACATCACATTAGAGAAAGGACAAACTCATGTAAAAAAAAATTGTTAAATCGCAATAACATAGTTTAAATCTTTTGTCTATTATATCCTACTAAAGCGTAGTCCGATGGTTTCATTACAATTTTGTTATTTCTATTTGTTATTCTTTTTCATATAACCAACTCTTGAAACAAATTCTCATATATTACCTCTTAAATTTCAAATACAGTGCAACATTACACATTTAAAATAGCTGCAAAAACATTTCTCAATTTTATTAAAAAATTGAGAAACAGATTTTTTATTTTCTTTTATTTTGGAAAATTATTTACTTGTCCGAAAAGTAAATATGAACATAAATTTAAATTACTAAGTACTCGTTTGGTCGGTATAGCAGACAGGTCCAGTACCCTCTTAAGATATTTAAAAATATTGTCAGAAAATACGTCTACATTAATGTAGATATTTAATGTCTCTAAGTGGTAAGATATTTGATGCAGAAAGATAATTGAGACCATGTTAAGATTTATATTGAAGAATCTGCGTGTGTGTCTCTCCACACACACATATACATATCTTTTTTTAATAAATTGAATATTAATTTGTCTCTAAAACGTCTAATCAGTAAAGATCACTGTTTTGAACACTTCTATAATTATGCTTTTCTTTGACATAAAACTTTTATTAGACCATCGAGATTCAAATATCAAGAAAATTAAGCGGTCGTAAAGTTTCATAAAAGTTCCTTCCTTCAGTTTGCATAAAATTCTGTAAAATTGTTCCAAATTGTCGCAGAGCATGTTCGCAAAATTTTATGAAAACTAAAAGATAGAACGCTTTCGGAACTACATTCAAATTAACTAAGTGCAATTTAAGAAAACAATAGTTATCTACTTAAATTACTAACATACAGATGTTTTAATTCCGTCTTTGGTGTATTTTCAAATAGTGCTGCGCGATTCTGGCCTTCTCCCTTCTTCACCCAATGCCCATAGACTCGAAACGCGCAACCGTCAATCACCTGAAAAAAATTGTCAAGAAGAGTGCCTATCAGTTTAAAAAAAAACTGATTTGACTTGATTAAAAGTTTTCAAAAGCTTTAGATGTAATATTTTTGAATTTAGGTATGTTATTTGATTTTCTCTCCCTTTTCGTTGTGGTATAACTAACGTTTTTTTGTTATAAAATTCGCTCGTGTACGAAAATTTACCTTTCGCAAAAGTTTGATCCTATACGGATCGGTACATGCTACTTGTGTCGAAAGCGGTTCAGGTGTGATATGCAACCGTTTAATGCGGATAACAGCTCTCACGCAAATGATCGCCAACTGGAATCTCTTTCGTGCGTTAAACGATTTGGCCTTCAATTCCTGCGCAACAAATAAACCACATATTGACACAAACTTTTATCGCGTACAATTTTTCAGTCACATACTAAAATTATTGATTTAGTAATCAAATACACTTATTAATAAACAAGTATATATAGACAATTAGTATAAATAGACAATTAGTACTTAGTTTTGTTATACACGCGTTAAGAAAATATTATTTTTTTTAATATGAAGATTCTCTTTATAAACCTATCAAAGTTTTTTTTTTTTTTGTAATAATGCTATGAATTTTAATAGCACAGATCAGGTGATGGAAGATAAAAAAAAAACGAGCGACAATGGCAAACAAATATGTATGCGTATGGATGACAAGTTTATTAAAAGAAAGCATGAGAAATGAATATAGAATGTATATGTATATATAACAAAGTGTGTATATATATATATATTAACAATAAAGTATTTCCGAGTCTACAATATCTAAAAACATCGTGTTTTATAGTTATCTGGGTGATTTCTTTACAAACGCTCAGGGAGTTGTTTTCACTCAGCACAATCAACTTTGTCATTGCCAATTAATATTTGCTAAAGCAACATAAATGTTAATTGATTAGATTAAAAAAGAAATTAACGGATAAATTCTTTATTTTTCAACAAAATAAACAGAAAAATAATTTACCAAAGCTAACTGAGATATCCTACTCAGACGTCGTGAGTTAGATGACAGAGAACGTTTTAGAGGAGCGATGTCTTGATCCCACAGCTGTAAGTCCAATATATAACTTACACTTTGTAATCAATTTTTATAATCTATATCTTATGTATGACAAATCAACTCGTTTCGAAATATCTTATTAATAAAAGGCAAAATGTATATAGAAAAATTAATAAGAATAATTGTGGAGGAGAAAGATAAGAAAAGTACACATACATACACACATACACACACGCACACACAAAAATCATTTTAATGTGTTTAATCCTGCATACATAAATCATATATTTGCATCATTATATGATAATGAAAAAATATAAATGGTTTGTATGTGCGTTTTCCTTCAGCCGTGTGCAAGTTGTACATATTTGAAATACTGAAATTGTTGCAAGCATAATTCGGAACAGAAATACTAAGCAAAAATAAAGAAAGCAAATTATTATTATTTATACTATATTTTAAGGAGCGTTTCGAATATTAAATTTACTCATATCTCTATTAAAAGTTAAAAAGTAATGAAATGCTTTTAACCTTTTTATCACAAAATACTTACAACAGTGTGGAAGAATGAATGTTCCAGGGCGTCTTTTATAGAAATTCTTTTTTTAGGATCAACAACTAGCAGTTTTCGTATTAGGTCTTTTGGAGCCTCTAAAAAAACGTACATATAACTATGTATATTTCTTATCATCTTTTTTCCAAGTTTATAATTTCTAACACGTTAAAAACTGTCACGATAATCGCAATCTTTACCTGTTATGTCAGACCACTCGGGCGACGTAAATGAGTATTTTCCCTCCATTATGTTTCTAAGCATAACCATTTGTTTTCGATGCCAAAATGGAGGACAGCCAACCAATAGAGTAAACATAATCACACCACATGCCCATCTATTACGTCATAAACAAAAAAAAAATATACAATAGATTTAAAGTAGTAGTAGTATAAAAAAGTTATGTTACAATGATGTTAATATGTGTATATATGTAATTATAATGTTTACAATATGTAACTGCTCAATATAATACAGGTAAAAACCTTTTAGTTTGTTTGGGAGCTCATTCTAAGTGAAAAATACAAACATAGTGTTTTTACACTCGTTTGGAAATCACTCGGTACATATGATACACATGCATTTCTGCAAAACAATAAAGAAATCTTACATATCCACTTCAAATCCATAACCATCCGCATTCTCAAACATATTGCACTTTAATACTTCTGGTGCTAAGTAGCCAGGTGTACCACAAAGATCTGTAAGAGATACATAATGAAAAAACATGTTTATACATCTTAACAGTAGAATCTTTCATTGTTATAACTAAGAGTAGATTGATACAAACCATCTAGTTTCTCTCCAATCTTCAATATTCTGGCAAATCCAAAATCCGTTATCTTTACATTCATGTTATCATCCAGCAAGATGTTCTCAGGCTTCAAATCTCTGTGCACTATTCCCTGATTGTGCACATGTTGAATTCCTTCAAATACTTGCCTCATAATGTAACGTGTCTTTTTTTCCGAAAGTGTCACAACAGATGTGAGATAATCAAACAGTTCTCCATTTTTGCACAATTCGAAAATTAAAAATATAAATGTACTAGATTCGAAAACATCATGCAATTCAACTGTAAAAAAAGGAAAAGAAACAATATATTGTAATTATCTTTAACACAAAAAACCATTTTAAGAGAAATTAAGTTATATATATCAGTCTGTCTCTTTCCCCCTCTCAGTCAACGCGCATCTATTTTTAGTAGCTAAAGTAGAAAGAAGAAAAATGAGAAAACCTACTGATATATGGATGTCCGGCTACTCTACGAAGTATTTGCACCTCTTGCAATGTAGCATCCTTCATAGTATGACCGTCATCATGAGTCTCATTGCTGATGTCTATAATTTTAGCTGCATATTCTATACCTGTTTCTTTCTCTATGCATCTTCTCACAGTGGAAGATATCCCTCTGAAATATACATTCACAAAGAACAATAATAATTAGATGTCCAAGTTCGCCAGATACACATATATACAGTTACAATATAATGCGTCGATCTGTGTAACAACTTAGTGTCAGAATTTGTCCTAAATTATGTAATGTCAAAGCGAACTTGTTGAAAGAGAGAATCACGTACAATGTGTGCGCTCATTTATACCTGACCGAGTACTGGCGCCACGCACGGTGTAACAAAAAATAAAGAAGCAAATGTTACGATTTCTCAATAGAATTGCGTGTGTTAGCGATTAATAAGAATAGCAATGAGAGCAGCGTCAGAAATTAACGCTAGAAGAATGAGAAAGAGAGAGACACGAATGGACAAATAATAATAGAGAGTGCGTATGTACGCATGTATGTATGTGTGTATATATGTATATGCGTGTATATATGCACACGTATGTATGTATATATATATACATGTATGTACCTTCCCAAGATCTCCTTAGGCTCATACTTGGCGTAGAATCCCTTCGCCGCGTCCTTGTCCGGCAGCACGTCGTCCCCTTCGTCTTTCGCCATGACTCGAATCGTCCGATACGTTGCTCATAAGAAACGTACGGATTCTTGGGAACGCGTTCGCTTCCGAGAGGAACGACGTACCGTCCAAGAAATCAACACGGATCGAGCGACCGGGACGTACTAGTGGAACAAGCGAAACCTCTGTCACTCAATGGCACCGTCATATTCGCGCACTCTTCACCAAGAGATCACCGCTCCCGCTCGATCGCTCGCACGACTATCGACTATCAATAGATACCTCGTGCGGTTCGGTAGCAATAAACAAATGTTTACGTATCGCTCGATCACGGCGATATCACAGAGGGGAAAAAGCACACGACGAATGCAGAAGCGAGTGTTTGGGAGTAATGGCGGTGGGCTGACCTTCCAGCTGATCGAATTGAACGAAAACAAGAAATCAATCGATCTACGGATCAAAGAGTATAGTCGCGGAACGGATTCTGCGTAGTTCCGAGCAAAATCGACATATATGTGGTAGTTGACGTTGAAAGAGCTGTGTGTTATACAAGCTTAATGAACAATCATGACCTTTTGCCAGAGAATGTACATAAAGCTTTTTTCAGGCCAGACGCATGCGAACATCGCAACGATTCGACGATTCTTTGGACAATATTTGCAGTTCGATCAAAGACCGTTTTAAGTTCATTTTAAGATCCTGTACGACTCATTTTCACAGTTCACAGTATACAACACAACTCTTCCGATTTTTGCGTGCCGTAAATATGCGCATGTGTCCGTGATACACCTAACCAATAGCGTTACACAGACATTTTCTGTCTCGTTTTCTCTTATTAGTTCTGCGCTCTCTCAGCAGTATCATTTAAATGCCTTACATGACATTTACCTGTAGGAAAGTGACGAGAGAAAAGATCTTGCGTTTTGAGGAAGAAGCACGACTTGAGCACAATTAATGCAATACTGACAGCGAATTAGTAAAGTAAGTAGTGTTCAATATGAACATCTTTGACGTAAAGCCCATATTTCATGAATCAGCGACCGTCCGATTGTCGAGAAAGGATTGGCCACTTACACGCTTATTGACAGCCAATCCGAGATGAAGAATGCATGAAATATGGGTCTAAGATTTGACATCCGACAACGCACATACACACACATGTCTCACATACGATCTATTGTAGTGGAACCTGTGGAACAGACCCAAAGGGATACCCAAGAAGCATTTACGCAACATAACTTCCATGGTCCTGCATGCTCTTATATACATATATACAGTCCGACGGTGGCACTATTTCAATTCTATATTGTTCTAGACTCCTGTGATCTTTTATCAACAATAGTTAGGGTCACGGATCTCTTCATTATGAGAAGTTTATCAGTTAAGTTTCTACGAGTGAACAAACAGTTACAGTGTCATCACAGGGATAGTTGCGACAAACAACAGTGAGTTTAGCAGATTCTTTGAACAATCAACGTTTCGCGCGCGAATCTGATATTACCTTCTGATTGTTTTCCCATTTGTATTTCAAAGCTGATGTGAATTTTGACACGTAAATAAAAGTGCGATGAGCAACGAACATAAATGTGTGCTGTGTGAGACGGAGTTGGAATCTAAGGAGGCACTTCAGGAGCACTTTAGGTATAATTGTCACAAGTCAACGCTGCAAAATTGATTAATCAACTCAATCAATTGCGACTTCATAATATTGTTGTTTGTCATAAGAAAAGTAACATTGTCATCTTACAGGAAACATGCAAATAAAGAAATAGATGCTAGAGGAAGGACAGTAAAAACAAAGACTAAACCTATTGACACTCAATGTGATATTTGCCATCAAACATTTCCTTCAATGACTGCAACAATAAGACATAGATTTAAAAAACATCCCAATTTGCAAGCCAAATTTTATTGTTCTTATTGTGGAAAACGATTTCCTTTAAAGGTAAGTGAGTCAGTTTATGTTTTTGTCCTTTTTATTGTGTATATATTTACAATAATTTACATGTATATGTGTATATATTTTGCAAAACTTTGTTTTAGACTCATCGGGATAATCATATAACTTCACATGATGCATCTGAAAGTGAAAAAACAGAGCAACACAAAAATTGTGAAGAATGCGATGTAACATTTTACAATGAGAAGGCTCTAAACTATCACTATCGTTCTATTCACAAAAGGTGATTTTTCTACAACTAATTAATCTCTTCGATATGGCACTTGTCTACTGTGTAGTATCACTTGCAGACAGTTGCAAGCAAGCATAGTATGATATTTATTTAAACTGATTATAAAATAATTACTTAAACTGAGAAATTGAACAAGAGTTGGCAGACTTTTTGTAATTAAGTGCTCAGAACAACTAAATAGGACAACATGAACGTTGACTAAAGATGACAATAAGCTGTATGTATGGCGAATGTCAACTTTAATCGACATTCTCAGCCATAGGGACTGACTGCATAGTCAACGCTCATACCAAACAAGTTAAACCACATTTGTACAATTTATTTGATTGCTTATTTTGCTTTTCAGGATGGTATACTTGTTCCATCCAATGGCTACTCCTCCACCCAGCAACAAAATCAGACTGAACTCAATGAATGACGTATTAAGTGTTTATTATTGCCATTTGTGTGGTGTTGAATATGTGGTAAAGTTTAATTTGCAACAACATTTGGAGAAATCACATACAAAAGTAAGAGAAAAAATAATCTATAACAATTATAAATATTCAAACATTTAAAAATAATGCTCAATTGTGAAATATAAATGATTAAAACAATTACAAAGCTGTTTGTCTTTCAAACATACACTCATCAATTTAAAACAATAATTTCAATCCTACAACAATAAACAAAGCTACGAAAGACGCAAATATTTGACTGAAGAGAACTAAGTAAAGTTGAAAACCGTGTTATATTAAATTATTATTTTATATATTAGTTGAGAAATATTTGATTGTATAAATGAATAAACTAATGCAATTCTGATTGAAAGATATTCATTTTCAATACCTTTGTAATTGTCTCAATCATTGTAATCTATAGCAAATTTATATATACAAATATACAAAAATGAAAAATATAATTAAAACAATATGTAAACAAATCTTTCACTCTGTGTATAGACAATAATTTCTGTCACTTTGTAGGAGCAAAGAGAGGCCCTGCCTAAAGACTTGATCAAGTGCACAATGTGTTCGGCATTATTCTGCAATAAAAAGGCCTACGATGTTCATAATGGTTATCATCAACCAAACGATTTGTACGTAACTTCTGAGCAGCAAAGAATGCGAGCGATCACGAGAATCGACCAGGACTTCGACATCAGAAGAGTTGAGCCTATTATTGATAGATATGTACCACGACTTAATGCGTCTACTAAGCAGTGGACAAGAGTAAATTTTATTCTTATTTTTTTGCGAATACAGCAAACACTTTGTTTCATAATTTTAAAATATAATTCTTTAATTTTCTCTCTCACAAGTGATGGTATATTATTAAATTTGCAAGCAGTTTGAAACATACGTGATACTAATAAAACACTGTTCAATATAAATCTAGCCAAGCAAAAGACAGAGAAAAGAAACAGAGATGGAAAAAGACAAGAGCTCGGAGTTCTCGGACGATCAACTGGCGGAAACCAACGAATCCAACAGCGATCCCGAAAGTGATATTCCGCTGAAGCAAAGACTCGTCAGTTAATGGAGGTTTTTCTCTAATTCGCAAAAGGTGTTTCGTTTTACGGCAAAGGAACTTTTGTTGTGTATGTATAAAAGATATATAAAAAGTGCAATCACATGTAATATACAAAAAGAGACCTGAAGTTTCGATTTGACATTTCTTCGATTGTGATCTTCGATATACAGATTTACGTTTTTTTTTTTTTTTTTATATATATATATAAATTTACAAGCGTGACCAAAATGTTTACACCGTTGTGCAATTCTTCGATGATCAATTATGTGAAATCGATTGTCTACCTGTATACGTTTTTTAATTATTGAAAACGAATCGTACTTTATCACGTAGGACAAAATTATCGAAATTGTTTAGATATGATTTGGTGTCGGAGACACGTCTATCTTCTAATTCGATTGTTATTCATGGCCCTCAAGTTTACACTCGTTTTCTTTTTTGTCAAATTCTTCTTGCAATCTCTGACGAACTTGTCTTTTCATTTTATCTTCTAAAGACATAATTTACACTTTCATCTTCATCGTTTCGTCAAATTCTTTTTCTCTTTTACAAATCTTTGAAGAACTGAATAAACAAGTCAAAGAATTACAATCGTGATATAAACAAATATAAGTAATTATACTTTCTACAATTAATTACGCATTATACACATTTTTATCAATTCTTGCACATCAAAGTGTAATGCGTGTAACTAATTTTTACAAAGCAATTTATTACACACACGTTTTATTATATATGTTGTATCGGATACTTTTATTTGCCGCGGAGCTTGCGTATACGATATGTGTATTATATTTTGTATATGTTATGTGATATTATTGTATTATTTTGTATATGTTTCTTGTATAAAATACACAGCGTAAATTAAAATCATGTTACGCTCCTAAAAATCTCTTTTTACACAGAAAAAACTTTGTTGTTTTATTGAAATTATACGTACATAATTCTCGAATCACATTCAAAAGTTGCGCTATCTTTCGCGTTCCAAAATCCTATACTTGACAGTTATAGTACTATTGGAACGCAGTTCTTGAAGTGACCGCCGGAAAGACATCCTGGAGATTTCCTAGGAATCTTGTGGCACGCCACGTTGGTGACTTCCGGTGACTGGTGAGTTTCCGAGCTGCGAAGAAGATGCGGCGGCCATTTTGCAGTATTGTGTGTGTGCGTGTGTACAGTGCGGTGCAGTTACCGGAGTTGTATATTCGTTTCTGATAAACGTTATAAAGAATTGATCAGTGACCCCGCCGATTGTGACAAGTCGCTCGATTGACACGGCAAAAAGATGGGTCGCAAGAAGAAGAAGCAGTCCAGACCCTGGTGTTGGTATCCTTTTTTGTATTATCTACAAACGTGTGACAACGACGACGGTGACGACAGTGGTCGCCTTTACGTAACCGTATTTTTAGATCGTAACGTTACCTGAGCAATTTGCGCGTGTAAGAAAAAACGTCGATGTCGACAATGATCTGGACGCGTATAAAGTAACGATAATGTACGTCCGGAAAAATTCGAAGAACAACGTAAGCGTTCGCGCAGAGAGATCGATACGCGATTTCCTTGCGCATCTCTGTGTGTATGTGTGCGTGAGAGAGCGCAGCTGTTTCATCATCAGATTGTGTTGTATGCGTGTGTGTTGCACTTGATAAACTTACGATGATGTAATAAAAACTACAATGCTGTCGAGGGGTTTCCTCGCGAAGCGGGTGAATTAATTAAGAAAGATCGATTTAAAGTCCGTTCTACAAAATTTACGAGTAATCGTTGAATCTTGTGCTCCATATTTGAGCTTCTTGCATAACTGCCAAAAAAGAAAGTAAAAAGTTTTAAGTAGTTAAATAATTAAATCAATTTTTTCTATGAATTTCCTTAACTCAGTCTTTCAAAAGGTATTGTAATAGAGAATTTGAAGATGAGAAGATTCTCATCCAACATCAAAAAGCTAAGCATTTCAAATGTCATATCTGTCACAAGAAGCTGTATACTGGCCCAGGACTTAGTATACACTGTATGCAGGTAAATATATAAAATGTATATATATATTTATATTGTTTTATGTAACTAATTGTTATATTTCAAGATTTAATATCTAAATTTCTACTTTTTTTTTTAGGTACACAAAGAAGCAATAGATAAAGTACCGAATTCTTTACCAAATAGAAGTAATATTGAAATAGAGATTTATGGGATGGAAGGCATACCACCAAATGATGCAAAAGAACACGAAAGACAACGAAATGGTGGCAGACCGGGTTCACCGTCATCTGGAGAAGATGAACCTGTTCCGAAAAAAGCAAAACCCGAAGGTCTGCTCGGTTCTGCACCAGGAGCAATGCCTGGTATACCACCATTGCCAGGTATGCCACCACAGCCTGGTATGCCACCAATGTCAGGTATGCCGCCGCAGCCTGGTATGCCACCGTTGCCAGGTATGCAACATCCACATCATGGTATACCCCCTATGCATCCCATGATGTCAATGGGCCACGTGGGCCACCCTCCCTTCATGGGACCAGGGTAAATACTTTTTTGTTTTTAAAATTGCATACTAGTGGTATATATTAAGAAATATGTATAAATAATATATATAAATAAATAAATTATATATATTATTCTTACATATATATAAATGATACATGTTTAAATATATATATAGTATTTTAATAGTATATGTAAAATATTTAAATATATTAAAATCAATTTAGCAGTTTAATTCACACATACTGTATGTTATTTTAAATATTTACACACAGATAGTAATTGAGAACTTATCTACACGTGTTTCTCTCTCTCTCTCTTTCTCTTTCTCTTTTTTCTCTTTTTACCCCTACACACACAAACATATACACACATCATATACATGAAATTTCTTTTCACATAAGCTCGTTGTTTTTGTTAGCATGATGCCTGGCATGTCTGGTATGCCTTCCGGGATGCAGCCACCTGTTTCGGGCGCGTCAATTCCACCTGCACGTCCATTATTTCCGAGCGCTGCGGTCGTATCGACGGCAACAGTATCGTCGACAGCGGCGTCGGTTAGCGGATCGGGCCCTCTCGGTACAGACTTCAAACCGATCACATCCATTGCCAGCGGCGGTTCCATAGGCCCAGTAAAGCCGACATTCCCCGCTTACAGCGGCAACGCAGAACTTGCTGGCGTTACAGCTGGTAATAGTATTACTAACAGCAGCGATCAGAAAGTAAATCTTATTGCGACCACGGGAGCTGCTAGTAAAATCATACACCCGCCGGAAGATCTCAGTTTAGTAAGTGTCTAACTTTTTTTTTCCATTGTTTATAAGTATCGCTTTCAAGATGGATTACAAATGGAGAATTTGTCTCGCAGGAAGAAATTAGAGCAAGACTGCCCAAGTATCAGCGTCGGCAGACCGATGAATCTGGACGGCCGACGCAATCTGAAGCAGCAGCGGCGGCAGTCGCGGCAAACCAACAGCAGCAAGCCGCGTTGCAGCAAGCAGCGGCAGCGGCAGCGGCACAGCAACAACAGGCGGTGCAGCAACAGCAGGCGCAACAACAGCAACAAGCGCAGCAGCAGCAAGCAGCTGCGAATGTGGCGGCGGCTGCGTTTCAAGCGGACCAGCAGCAACGGCAACAACAGGCAGCGGCGTTAAACGCACTACAACAACAGCAGCAAAGATTTCCACGGCCGCCGCAGGCGGTCATGGTGCCGGCCTCGGCGGCGGCAATGCCGGTCAGTTCGGTGGCATTGATGGCGCCTCTGATGCGACCCACCATGACTCTAGCTGCGCCAGCTCTCATTCATGGAGGTAACATGATGCGACCGCCCCCCATGGGCCTGCCACCAGGTAAGTGTCCGCGGATTTGAGAAAAAAAAAAAAAAAA